>JAQZBX010108647.1:0-10538 GCA_029593785.1 Cabassous unicinctus
CCAAAAAAAAAAAAAAAAAAATACTGAAAAGTACATACTATACTTCCTGTAATTTTTACTCAACCAAAAAAATACAAATTTACAAGCATTTCCAAGGTACAAAACAATTCTGAGATTGTGCCCCTAAATCACTTGATTTATATAACAAGTGACTCTTCCATGTAAATAATATCCTGTACTGCCATGCTCCCTGACTGATAAAACTGGAAAGAAATTAGAGGGTATATTGTCTAGTCAACCTCTTAATTCCCAGAGATATTGAAGAATTTGAAAATTGCCACACAAAAATCATCACCAGGCTAGTTAGTAACAAAAAGAAGGAACTAATATTTATTGAGTACTTAATAAAGGTTAGATCCTTTTCTATAAATCTCACAAAATACTCATAATTCTTTAAGTATTATAATATCCATTTTGCAGATGAGGAAAACAAGATTCAGAGTGTTTAAGAAACTTGGATGTGAATATTCTCAGTGTCCTGATTTTCTGATAATCAGGGTAGGCTAAATATTCGCTATATTAGAAACCATGCATGTGTCCCCAGACCTAGTTTTTCTCCCTAGGTCTGGTTTTTAGAATGCTAGTGATAAAATAAGCCTGATTTATTATATGATCATCTTGTATGGGAAAAGACTGTAACTTTAGGTATCTTTGGTCAACCTTAAGAAATATAGCAGGGGGATGGATACGGCTCAAATGGTTGGGCTTCTGTCTTCCATATGGAGGGACCTGGGTTCGATCCCTGGGACCTCCTGGTAAAAATTAAAAAAAGAAAAATATAGAAGGCATGTGGGCTGCAAGGTCCCATGCGCAGGTGCACCGTCAGGTCCCGCAAGTGGGTGAGCCCCCCAGGCCCCGTGCATGGGTGTGCCAACAGGCTCGGTGAGCGGGTGTGCCATCAGGCCCCATGTGTGAGTGCACCGCCAGGCCGCGCAACCGAGTGCGCCGCCAGGCCCTGTGAGCAGGTACGCCATCAGGCCCTTTGCGCGGGTGTGCCGCCAGGCCCCACAAGCAGGTGAGCACCCCAGGTCCCGTGCACAGGTACACCACCAGGCCCCACAAGCCATGCAGCAAGATGGTGATGTAACAGGAGAGTAACACAAAGGAGAGCCAAGACGAGACGTGCCGAAAAACCAGGAACTAAGGTGGCGCAGGCAGTAGGATGCCTCTCTCCCACATCAGAGGCTCTGAGGATAGAATCCCAGTGAAGACAGGAGAAGGATGAGAAGAGAGGGCAGGAAACAGACACAAGAGAGTTGCCCAGTGAATGGACACAAAAACAGCAAAAACGGCAAAAATGGGGGGTGGGCTAAAAATGGATAAAAGTAAGTAAATAGATAAATCCTTGAAAAAAAGAAAAAAAAAAAGAAACTTGGTCACCCAGTTAGGAAGTCAGACAGCCCACATGTAAACTTGGTCTATCTGATCTCAAAGACTATCCAACATCATGCAGTCTCCCAAATCTAGGACTCTACCCAGGTCTGCTGCCTCTAATTTTCTTTCCACCACAACCCAGAACCATTTCAAAGCCCACATTTAAACCACAGGTAAAGCTTCATTGGTGCAAATCCATAAGGAGGAAGGGGAGCAAGAAACAAGCCCTGATGCTCATTGAAATCAGTATAATCTTAAACTCTTCCATCTCCCAGACTCTCCTATACCAATGTGAAATTGGAGACAAAATCCTCCAAAAAGCAGTGAGTTATTTTGTTCTTAAGATTCTTGCCTTATGCTATTACCACCTGTCTGAAGGTCTATCCACTAACCCATACAATGCAGGTCAGGAGAATCTGTTAGCCTTTCCAGTCTCCAGCCTTTATCTCTCTGGTTCATGGCTAAAGCCCCAGCATTGAGAACAGTACCTAGACCACAATAGGAGTTCAAAAAATGTGTTAACTGTGTAGATACCTCCTTCAGATAAGCAAGATTTTGAACACAGCAAGCCATCTTCGTGAAAGATCTTCAGCTCCTCTTGTGTTCTCCCTTATACTGATTTAAAAAGGAAAAAAGTCCTTCACACAAGGGAAAGTGGTCATAAGCTAAGCTGATATGCTGCATTGCAGAAGTGAAGGTTCAGATGTAGAACTGAAAAACAACCAAAATAAAAGTGGCTTTCCTTCTTGCAAATAAATGTTCCCTGTTTTTTGTGATCTTTAGGCTGAAGATTATTTAAAATATTACTGAAGGATATAGCTAGGCTGCTGTAAGATACTCATTCATTCATTGAGAACTCCCCAAAGGCTTCTAAACAAGTATGCACAGTAATTTCTTTATTCCTTTTTTTTTTTTTTTTTGATGGAGGCTTTCAAAATTCATGCCCTTTTCCTCAGCAATTCTTTAATTAGCATATATGTAACCTCTGAGCGGGACAATTGCTACAAATGCTTGTGATGGCTGCTTCATTGACACACAGGAAGGATCTCAGAGACATTTGAGCTTAAAATCAAACCTGTACAGCCTCTGGGGAAATAAATGACCCTGAGTGAATGCTAGGTTGTGGTCAATTCTATAGTAGAAGGTGGTGGTGAGAATCAAAGAGAACAGACATGGAAAAGTACTTCAGAGAATGTGAAGCAACTCAAAAAAAATAGGAATTTTGATTATTGAAGTGCTGATAATGGGGCCAAATTAATGTATTTGCTACCATTACTTTTATCTTCTCTAAAATTAAAAAAACAACAACAGGCTAATATGGAAACTTTTCATCTAACAGCTTAAACAAAGGGATGATGGGCTCTTATCCAAGTTGGTACATGAAAACCTGCACAGAGCTGCAGGCAGGTAAGTGTTCATCTTTTCAGAATGGCCTTGATGTTGCTAATGAACTGATTATCAGTGCAATTTGTCTCTGCTTTCACTGCTGCAATAATACCTCACCTATCTGGAATACAATATCAGCTATTTTTCACCTAATGGAATATGAGCAAAGTTGGTAGAATGGGGAAAAAAGTCTCAGAGCTGCCAAAATCAATGTCACAAAATTCTGAGTTAGATCTCACATTTACTCTACTCTCCCAATCAGAACCTAATCATTCTCAGTTTATTTACAATTCTAACAAGCTTGTCTTTATGGTTTACAAAACCATAGGAGACTAAAAGAAAAATTTGGGAGAGGACCTACTTAAATCAGATACACTGTACGTTGAAAGTAGTGAAAAAAAGGTATTTGTGTAGTCCCTACAATGCGAATGCCAAGTAAGAGTGGACACGAACTCAAAAATTATACAATTTAAGAAGAATAATGTAGAAGAGAGCAGAGAGAGCAGCCCTGATGGCTCTTAAGGACATTATCGCTTTACAGAATAATCACTGATGTGCATAAAGATGACCCTGCCTCATCAAGAAAAGTTAAATAATATTCAGCCTCTTCTCATTAAGAAGGTAGCAAAGTGTGCAACCCATTTTAGAAATATTTCCTTAATAAATGTCTAAAATCTTAAATAAAATTTTAAGCATGCAAACCTTCTGTTACCTGAAATGACTTATTTTCCAGTGTTTTGATTCTGAAATTTCCACACGTCCTACATCTTAATCTTCAATCTCCTTTGCCCCATTCTCAGAGCTAAGACTACCTGTGTCTTTCTGGGCATTTTAAACTAGTTCTCTCCTTCTTGGCTTACTTTTCAGCTCAAACATGCCCCAGGGATCCTGGTGCTTGCAGATGCCCAAACTCCAGGCTATGCAGTTAGCACCTGCTAGCACCTAATGACATCTAGAAATACATTAGTGAGATCATGATTGTGCTGGGAGTTATTAAGGGACAGCTAGCTCAGGGTGTGGAGCAATGTGCTGCGATGGATTGGTGAAGGAGAGACCAGGAGGACTTATTTATTCTTGCTAAAAGCCAATCCCTAAAACCACACCCATCAACTCCCATGAGCCATTCATTGCCATTGCCTTAGGAGAGAATTTCAAGTGTTCACCTTTCTACTATTAGGGAGAGGCAGTATGGAAAGGAAATGGGGAAGGAGTAAATGGCGGGGCTGGTCATGTCATCCCATACTAATTTTCATCAAACCCCTTGCTCCAACAGGTTTTTGCTCTTTCCTGATATTCCCACTTTGGACATCAGTATCCATGGTCTCTGTAGCAAATGGGGTTGGCAATAATTATCTCAAAATATCTCAGGAGAGAGGAAAGAGCAAAATTTAAACCCTACACAGAGACCAAGAGTGTTGTTGGTAATAAGGTAGATTTCTTTCAAGAATATCAGTTTTTTCAAATATGATCAAATAATCAAAAAGATCCCTAAAAAGGATTCCTTCTTATTCCTGGGAGAAAAAATACACTCAGAATATGGGGAACTCAATGAAAAGAAACCAAATTTCAACTCAATGAAGACTTACCCCTGGTGAGGTCTAAGAGAGCCCCCAGGGGTATAGTAGCTCACAGGGCATTGGGGAGTGACTGTGTCCAAGTCAAAACCACAGCTTTAAGAAGTCCCAGTCTCAACTGGATCTCACTAGGCCCTCCAAGATTGTTGGATGTTGGCTCCCAAAATATCACCAAAACAACTTGTTGTCAAAGAAAATTGCACTGGACAATGTTAAACAGGCAAGGATAAATTTCTTCAAGGCTATTGCAATAGGGGAGAGAAGCCAAAACTAAATTTGAACTCAACCTCACTGAAACAAGGGGTTGTGGGTTTTTTAAAAGACTAGAGGGAGCTAGTAGAAAAGTGCTGGAGGATGCTAGGGAGAGGTCAATGAATGGGTATGTTGACCACATGGCGTTATCACCTGAATTTACTTTTAAGGGCAGATGAACTATGTCCTACTTGGAATCCATAAGAGTCAGGGTGATGGAGGTCAGAGGCCTAGTGTCCAGGAGAAGCCTGTCTAAAGTTTAGTCAAGTTAAGGCCATCTTGGTCAGTGCTGATAAGACAAAGCTCACAGTGTTAAAGGAGAGCACTGCCTCAACAGTCTTAGTAGCATCTCTGAGAAGAAAGAGTCAAGTTGGCATATTGATTGAGATTTTGAAGTCTGGTTTAAGGTAGATTTTTCAATAAAAAGGCTTAGTTAGAATTGGGTAAGGATTACATTATTATAGATTACTATTGGTAGACAAAGCAAGACAGGTATTTTAAAGTGAGGACTTCAGAGAGTATCTTTATGCTTTCTATAAGAGTTGATGGAGTCTCTCAGAAGTTCCTGGAATGAACAATAAAGTTATTTGCAACTTTTATCTTCCTGGACAAGAAAAATGGTAATGTTGTATTGATGACAACAGTTATTAGTAAAGTCAGATTAATGTAGATGTAAGCTGTATGGATGGTTTCCATTTTTACTTTATTGTATTCAGTTGTGTACATGTATGCCTCCTCATACATGTTTCTCCTCAGGAAAATTTCTAATAGTTTTTAAGCTCTTTCAAAGCAGAGATTATATCTGCCCCTGAAACGCTGTCCATTATTTTTTCTGTCCTCCACATTATTTCAGCTTCAAAATTGTAATCATCTCTAACACATGTATATCCCCTAGAAGTTTCTATTATAATTTTCAATCTTCCTGAAGGCAAAAAGCTGCTAAACAAGGTAATAAGAATTCCTGTTAAGGATTAAATACACTATATGATTTTTCTAAAAAATAAACTAAAATCATCTTAGATTTCCTGAGTATTTTCAATGTAAATCATTCAGAGAGTGTATGTTTTGAGTTAATTTTAACTTGGGTTGATTGTTAAGCATTCTCAGTTGTTTGCAAAATAGTGCTAAAATAATATATCTTGGATATGTAAAAGTGTATTGTATTTTTTTCCACATCAGTTCTAAGTGTTTAAGAGTCACCATTGTAAAAATTCCATTTCCAATGTGTTTTTATTTTTATTACACCAGTTTGTCATCGAACACTGTGAAGTTTCCTGAGAGAAGAGATCCTCTTCATTTGAAATATAAAGAAATGTTTTTAATTAGAACTGGTATTATTTCAGATCCTATACTAGCCTTATGTGCCACCAATGATGACCTTTCTAATGAATCTGTGTTTATTTATATCTTGTAAAATGTTTTTCTCTTTTAGAAATGATGTTGCTTCTCCTTTTCTTAATTTCATTGCACTTTATGTGTCACTTCATCAAATGTTTAAAAAAAAAAAAAAGGAATATGATGTAAATTATAAATTCGGAGGTTTCTCAGAGACATCACGTGAAGTTGCAACAAGAATGCTCCATGAAGACAAAGTGTTTGGACTTTTTACTTCTGTATTTACCACACCCAGCACTGTGCCAGCCATGCTGGGCTCTTTCCAACTACTTCTAAAGCCTGTTCCACATTCCAGACTGAAAAATGGGGCCCCCGGTTAACTGTGCTGCTAAGAATGTGACTTCTACTTGTACCTCACATTATTACACAATAACCTTCCATTTTCTTAAGTAATCTGTATGGGTCTCTTCTTTGGGAGTCTCAAGCATGGGTATAAGCCAAATGTGACACTATATTTTCCATAACTGTCTAGTGATGGGTTCCAGGTTCTCTTGAAGGTAAAAAATTGTGCCACATGGGAATGCATAAGACCAAGTTGACCAAAACATCCGCCTGGCTCTTACATTTTATAATTTGTTGTCAGATCATGATCTGCAACTTTATGGGTGCTGGAGGGGAAAGGTTGAGAAATGTAACCTTAACAGATATGGGAGCTAAGATGAGAAGCACCTTTTATCCTGCATTAAAATCTTGAATGGTTTAACTACAGTTAGATGGATAAATGCCTGCAGCAATGTTCCCTAAAATGTGGTAGATAGTAATCAATAGATGTGTAAAAAGGGTACTTCGATTATATACTTTTAAGAAAGCTGGGTTAAGCAAAGTTAAATAGCTTTTCCTACTGCAGGATTTCTAGAACCATGAATATGCTCTGAAGGAGATACAATATGCAACGTTTTCCCAGTTAACATATAAAACAGAATATAGAAAAAAAAAACATTTCTTAGGATTAGTATTCAAGGAAAAAAACCCATTGAGAAATGCAGGACTAAAGAATTCATATCAATTGATCAAGTAGCTCTTCTCCCTCTTCTCCAACTACATTAAACCTGAATAATGACATCCAGAAGAGAACAAGCTTGAGTTTAAGTTCTCCTTGTGACCCAAATGACAAAGTGTGACATTACCAGGTTGCTATATCATTCCATTTCCTAACACTTCTCCATACCTTTGGTCCCTCATCCAGAAGCACTTTCTCACTGTGTGATTTTAGGCAAATTTATTTATCCTTTATAAATCTCTCTCTCCTAATCTGTGATATAAAATAAATTCAGGGCTTTTTTTCAACTACAAATGACACCAAAGGAACTCAAATATGCATAAACAATAAAGGGAATGCATTAGGTTACTTACATAAAAATTAAATAGGGTACGGCTAAGTCTAGGGGCTCAAGCAATGTAATTGGGACTTAATCCCATCTGTCCCCATTCCCTACTCCATCCCCACACTTTCTCATCTTTGCTTTCCTCTATTTTGGTTTCACTTTCAAACATGTTTTCTTGACATGAGTGATCTTGGCAACATTTTATGAAATATTCTTCACCAACAGCAAATAAAATTAATCTCCTTTTTTTGATAATTTCCACCAAAGTTATGGGACTAAATCTAAATAAATGCAATGAATTATATATCTGACCCTCAAAATTTGCTGTGGCCAGGGGGAAAAAGAACATGCTTGTAATGTCTGTCTGGTTTGATATCAGGGTAATATGAGTTGGTCAATGATCCCTCTTATATTTTCTAGAAGGGTTTGTGTAGACTTGGTATTATTTCTTCTTAAATATTTGGTAGAATTCTCCAGTGAAGCCATCTGGGCCTGGAGTTTTCTTTGTTTGGAAGTTTTTAACTAAGAATTCAATTTCTTTGTTAGATACAGGACTATTCAGGTTATCTATTCAAACTTGAGTGAGTTTTGATAATTTGTGTCTTAAAAGAAATTTATCCATGTAGTCTAAGTTATCAAATTTATGTTTATAATTCCTTATTTTATATTTAATGTCTGCAGCATTTTTAGTGATATTCATTCTGTCATGATAATGGTAATTTGTGTCTTCTCTTTTTTTAAAAAAAAGATTGATTTATTTCCTTTATTTTTCTTTCTTTATCCTCCCCCTTCCCCCAGATGATTCTCTTGTCTGCTCATTGTTAGCTTGCCTTCTCCAGCAGGCACCTGGAACTGAACCTGGGACCTCCCACTTGAGAGGCAAGTGCCCAACAGTCTGAGCCACATCTGCTCCCTGGGGGTTGCAGTGTAGGCTGGCTTGTGGCATCTGCTCACTGCGGCAGGGGCAGCAGTGGGGATGGTATCTAGCCTGTTTGCAGTGGAGGCAGCATCTGCTCGTCTTCTTTAGGAGGCACCAGGATCTGAACTTGGGACCTCCCATGTGGTAGGCAGGCACCCAACTGGTTGAGCCATATCCACTTCCTGTGTCTTCTCTTTTTATTCCTCCTTGATCAGCCAGGCTAGAGGTTTATCAATTGTATTCATCCTGTTAAATAACTAGGTTTGGGTTTCATTGATTTTCTTTTTTTTTTTTTCTTCTGTTTTAAATTTCTTTCATTTCTGCTCTTATCTCTATTTTTCACTTCATTCTATTTGTTTTGGGGTTTGTTTCTCTTTTTCACAATTTTTGAGGCTTAGATCATTTATGTAAGACTTTTCCTCCTTTTACAGCATAAGTATTTAATTCTGTGATTTTCACTTACAACACTACTTTAAATACATCTCACAAATTTTGGTGTGTTGTGGACTTATTTTCATTCAATTAAAAATATTTTCTAATTTCATTTGAAACTTCCTCTTTGACCCATGCTTTATTTAAAAGTGTGTTGTTTGCTTTCCAAATATTTGTGGATTTTCTAGATATCTTAATATTATTGATTTCTAGTTTAATTCCACTTTAAGTCAGAGAACATACTTTGTATAATTTCAATCCTTTCAAAATTTTTAGGTTTGTTTTATAGCCTAAAATGTGGCTGTTTTAATTCCCTAGGCTGCATGGGTCAGGACAGACAATGGGAATTTATTAGATTACACTTTTGAGGCTTAGAAAATGTCCAAATCAAGATATCATCAAGGTGATGCTTTCTTCCTGAAGACTGCTGTGATCCTTGGCTCCTCTGCCACATGGCAAGGCACACGGTGGCATCTGCTGGTCTTTCCTTTCTCTTCCATATTTCGTTGCTTTCATCTTCTTGCTTCTGTGACTGTTTCTCTCTCTGTATTTATTTCATTTATAAAGGACTCTAGTAAGGGGATTAAGACCCATCCTAAATGAGGTGGGTTACATCTTAACTAAAGTAGCCTCATTACAAGAGCCTACTTAAAATGGGTTAACACCCACAGGAATAGGTTAGATTTAAGAACATATTTTTCTGGGGTACAGACAGCTTTAAATCATCACAGTGATCTATCTTGATGAATGTTCCATGTACATTTAAACAGTATGTATATTGTTCTGTTGTTGGATAGAGTGTTCTATAAATGCCAATTATTTCAAGTTGGTTGGTAATGTTGTTTATGCATTCTATATCCTTACTAATTTTCTCTCTTTGTATTCTCTCGATTACCAAGTATTGATGTCTCCAACTATACTTGTGGATGTATCTATTTCTACTTCCAGTTCTAGCATATTTTGCTTTATGTATTTGCAACTGTTGTTAAGTACATACATATTTAGGATTGTTATGTCTTCTTAGTAACTGATGCTTTTAGAATTATGTAATATGAATGGGTAGGTTTTGATGTCCATCATGGCTTCCTCTATTGGACAAAGATTATGAATAATGCCAGATCCTGAGTTTCACATTTTGGATTCCATTACCATCAAATGACTGCCTTTCCCAGATAAACTTAAATATGTACTCAGATTGACCCTGTTTGGGTTAGGTTCTCAACCCTGGACCAATCAACAGTGGCAAGATAGAAAAGTCGGTAAGAACATAGCAGCTGCCCTGTAAATTGCTGGTTGAAATTGGAGAGTGATCAGTTCACAGGGGGAGGACTACTGGGAAGACAGTACCAAAGATGTCCACCATACTCCCATATACACACAAACATTTTGAAGTCATGACCCTTGTCATACTGGTCATGTTTATCCTATAGAATTTGTCAAAATATCCACCAGAACACTGTTGCTCAATAAAGTTTTGGAACTAATTTATAAATTAATCTGTTTTGATATTTAATTTGAATACAATTTTTCTTTATATCCTAATACAATGTTAATAATAATGTCCTGTACTGTTTTAACAACTCATGATCCCATAAAGAGTTGAAAAATTATCCCTTCTATGTTATAAAGCTATAAGAAACATTGAAAATCCATCACAGGTAAAAAACCGTCACTCAACCCAGCTACCCACTAATGATTTCCCTTTCTCTCAGTTATTGTTCTGAGTTTGGGTCATACTATAGCTTCTGACATCCCTAACTATGCTAAATTTAGACTTGTTTCTTTATGGCACGCATAGATAACAGCCAAGGTTTTAAAAGGCAGTCTTCATATTTTTCTTCACCTGATCTTTCATGATGTCATGTACCTCCAGAGGAGGGT
>JAQZBX010108648.1:0-10535 GCA_029593785.1 Cabassous unicinctus
TTATCAACCCTCAGGCTCAAAAGTAAATGATTCGTGTAACTTATCAAAGTTATTTTACTATTGTAATACCTTGACTAGATTAACAACAGAAGGTTTCCTGGGCCTAAATATGCTTAAATAGAAATCTGATTTGGAACTGGAGAAAGGCAATGCTAATCAGATTGTCCCAAGAGTATACTGTCATGAGTTAGCAATTTTGATTTGGACATAGTGTGATTTTCTGCCTGTATTTGTGTGTTTGTTTACATAAATCATTGCGGTATTTTCAGCATTGCTTTCTCCTTATAAAAATACAGGCCAACGATTCTAATATTTGTTGGTGATCATGGTCTCTTTCCCTCCTGCTGACTGCAGCCTTCATTTCATTTTGTGCCTCGGCATACAAAGTGATGACAAAGGTAGGCAATTGTTTCTGGCTTTAGCTCACCTGAATAAAAGTGTTTCAAATGATTCAGAGTGCTGATATCAGCCAAGATCCTATGCTTCTTGACACTGCATTTTTCCCAGTGAATAATAAATCACTGTGTTTGCTTCCACCAACAGACTTTTTCCCTCTGCCTTTCTCTTTTCTTCCACCATTTATCATGCAGGTTTAGATTACCACCTGTCACTTGGCATGCTTCTGCAAATACTTTACCCATGTAGAAGTGGATTTGGTTTCACTGAAGTTGGGAACACACCTGTGCTCATTTGGGTCTCCAACCCACCAGCTGTATTCCTCTTAAAATTATTTTTTGACTATTTGTATGCATTGTAATCTATTCACTTTAGGTGTGGATTTTTCAAAGATTTCTATCACTAGAGTTTTAAACTGCAGGAAATTTTAATATGTTTCTGAACAAAAAATATAAATAAATAAATACAAACAGGTAATGTTGGAAGAGGGATAATATTAACTAATTTTGTGTTTGGTCCCAATACAATAGACAATTCTCCCAACAAACCTGCTGGGGGAAAATGATCAGTTTCTGAATGTAAGAAAGTTACATTCAGAAAGGAGAAGCAACTGGCTGGGTCATTCACCCACTAAGTGAAAGAAAGTTCCTTGATGCATTAAGGAGTATCTGATTGCAACGTTTCTATGATTTTCCTTTTATATCTCTCTATGGTAGATTTAAACATGTACTTCAACAATAGACACGTCCTTAAGCTTAATCTACATTCTGTCACTTGGCATGGTGTGAACCCATTTGTAAATAAGACTTTTTGAAGATGTTGCTGTTAATTAAGGTGTGTCCAAATTGAATTAGTCTATATAACTGAAGACCATTTAAAGAGAGGAAATTTAGATGTAGTCATTCAACAGAAACTAGAAACCAGAAAAATCCAGAAGACATGGAAGCCAGAAGTCAGAGATAGCCAGAAGAAAAGACCAAGAACATTGCCATGTGATAGAGGCAGAGATGAAAATCAAGGTATTCCAAGGATTGTAGCAACCCAACACCAGAACTCTACCAACAAACACTACAGACCCTCAGAGAAAGCACAGCCTTGCTAAAATGACTTGATTTGGGACATCTGGCCTCTAAAACTGTAAGTCAATAGATTCTCTCTATTTAAGCCAACTTATTGTGTGGTTTTTGTCATAGCAGCCTTAGAAAACTAAGACACTCACCATTTCCTACTTGATTATGCTACTTCTTTTTGTGTATTTGTTCAGCATTCAAAGAATACCTATGGTCATCCAGACATTTTGCTAGCAGCCTAGGACTTGTACAGACAAATACATAGTCCTGTAATGCAGGATGTTTGTGGACCAGCAGAATAAATATCCATGTAAATGGATAATTATAATGCAGCTTTTCAAAAGTATTGTAACAATTCCAATAAGTGGCCAAGCATGATTATTTAAACTTAAATCTGCAATAATTAAATAATTTTAAAAATTCAGTTCCTCAGTTGCACTAACCACATTTCAAGTGCACCATAGTCACACATTGATGGTGACTTCTGTATAATAAAACATAGGTTAGACTATATCCCCATCCTTGTACAAAGTTCTATTGGGCAGCACTAGTCTAGAGGACCAGAAAAGCTTCAAAGAAAGTAGTTCTTGAACTGAGCCTCAAAGACTAAGTAAAGTTGCCATGAAAACCAGAAGAGGCAAGAAATTCAAGGCAGAGGGAAACAAATGTACCAAGGCAGAGAGATGGTATGAGAAAACATAGATGTCCTCTGAGCTGCAAGTAAATCAGAAATATTTAAAATGGATAAATGATGAAGATGTGGCATGAAACATGCCATATATTGACTGCAATGCAGGGGCCTCTTCACTAAGGAACTTCCATGTCACAGCATGACATTGTACTGACTATGTATGTCAGAGTGTGTCATAATATGGAATGTGAGTTTTCTCCTATGAATCAGTAGTTTTCATCCCATTTCAGTCACAAAAGCTTTTTACTTTTCAAGTGAAGTATTCAGAATCCCTATATATGAGACAGATACAAATAAAATTTCCCTGTTCTGGAAAGCTGCCCTCTTGACCATATCTGGGTCCATGAGATGTGCCCGTTGAACCCTGGGTCTCTGCAGAACTTGTGGAGACAACTCTAGGGAGGGACCCATTAGAGAATTATGAACAGACAGCTGATAATCTGAAACTACATATTAGGAAGAACACTCTCTTCAGATGTGGAGTAGTGCTGGTTGGATGTACAATAGAAGCAGGGCCGATGACTAAGGAAGTAGGGAAATAGATGAAGAAAGAGATGGTAAGCAGTATTGTTAACAAAGGGTAGAAGGGCTGATCTCAGGATCTAAAGGAATCTGGAGCAGAAACAGGCCCATACCTGGGTTTCTTTTACAGGCTATTTAATGGCTGGTGGCATAATTTTTCACAATGTGGAATTCTAGAGAGGTATTTCACTTATTGGATGATTGGGTTTTAATACTTTATTCTTCAAAAAATAGCAGCAGAGGGAGGAGGTACATTTAGGCCTTGAGTTACTGCTCTGTCATTCTGTCAAAGCCTTAGGGAATATCACAAAAATCCTTCTATTCACTTCAATGAATAATGCATGTCTTATGTCTTTATTCTTCCCCCACAGCAAACACCAATCAGAAGCATCTGAAATAAACAGACCACGGAAAACTAGAGTCAAAACCAGCATTTTGTCAACTGATTAGATAGCAGTTAGTTTAATGCTAACATTAATCAAGGTCTGATTGCTCCATTGTGACGAACAAGAACTATGTACAGAGATTCATACGCAAGTTCTGGCTCAGAATGTTTCTGCAGAAAACCCCACGCAGTAATTAAGAAGAACACAAAATGAAGGTTATTGATCCGTTGTGTTACTGAGAAACAACGTAGTTGATATTTCACATCTTAATTGTTAGTTCCAAAGAAACAGAGACTGTCTATACAGATCATTAGTAACAGAGTGTTTTTGTTTTTACCAGGGAAACAAAAATATTGAGTTCAAATGTTACCCTGCTTTAAATAAACATTGATTTAATTTTCAAGAAATCTTTATATGTAACTGTTTAAAATTATCATTCTTTGGACGAATCTGAGCCAATGCAGACAGATTCCACTTAAGAGCTTTGTGCAACTAGGTCTGCCATTCAACCTGCCTGTGCCTCAAAATCCTTTTTGGTAAAATGGCAATGGTAAAGCCCACTTCACAGTTTGAAAGTTGATGTCTCAGAGTCAACATAGCATACTGGTTAAGAACAGACTTTCGATCCAAACTATGGGGTTTTAAACTCATCTTTGCCACTAATTAGCTGTGCAAACTTAGGCAAGTTATTTAACTTTGCTGTGCCTCTATTTCTTCATTTGTAAAGAGGGATGCTAATATTAGGCATCCCTGACAGGGTTATTGTAAGGATTAAATGAAAATATGACAAGTGCTTAGAAGAGAGTCAGGCAGATTATAATTACCCTCTAACTATTAATTGTTGTTATTACATGAAAGTGTTTAGGCATATAGATGATTCTCAATAATTATTAACTGTGTCTTTTCCCCCTCTATAGTTAGACAATAAATAACACAAACTAAAGTCACTAAGTAGGATAAGAGGCTACTTAAAGAAACCCTGTTTGTTGGCATGCCATGCCCAGTTTTACAGAGAATCCCCAGTAAAACATCCTTTTGCATGATTCCTGAAATGAATAGCAACAGGCAGGTACTTCAAATGTAAAAAAAAAAAGCATGATGGAGAAAGACCAAAAAAAAAACAACAACTGGGAAACAAAGACCCTAGCAGTAATAGATTATTCTATTCAGGAAACATACACTTAGTTAACTAACAATTAGTATCATTTGTTATTAATTAGAATCCTGAGAGAAATGTGAAGATGCATTTCCTTCAAAAAACAAGAATAGGATGTCAAGAAAAAGAAACAATAGGATGACAAGAACAAAGCCTTGGAATTTAAAGATATAATAAATTAAACTAAAAGAAAAAAACACACAGATGGGTTGAAGCTTAAGGGAAATGTGAATCTTCAAAAGGAAAGTGTCCAAACCAAGAGATGTAACTACACATTCACTAAATGGTTAACACAAAACAAAAAATACCTGACAATACAAGTCCTGGCAAGAATGCAGACGATTTGACAGTCTCATGCACTGCAGGTGGGAATACAAAATGGTGCAGCCCCTTTAGAACACTACTTATAGTATTTTTTATAAAGTTAAATGTACAGTTAACCTGTGACCCAGAATCTCACTCCAAGTTATTTTCTCAAAAGAGAAATGAAAACATGGCCACACAAAGACCTGGACATAAATGTTGATAGAGGCTTTATTTTTTATACCTGAAAACTAGAAACAATCTGAATGCCCATCAACTGATAAATGGATGAACAGATTGTGGTATGTCAAAACAATGGTATACTACTCAGATATGCAAAGGAACGTATTGCTGATATATTCAACAACATAGAAAAATAACAATATCTTATGCTTAGAAAAGAAGCAAGACATTTAGATGATAATTTTTTGAAGTAAAAATTATAGGGACAGCAATGAGATGAGTGGTTGCCAGGGACTGGGGATGAGAAGTTGGTATTGATTATGAAATTCTGGCATATTCTATATCTCGATTTGGTGGTGATTATAAGACTTTCTATATTTATCAAAACTTATCTAACTTTATCTCAACTGGGCAGATTTTATTATATCTAATTAATCCTCAACAAACCTGAAGTCAATGAAAAGAAAAGGGTCTTTAAGTACAAGGCAGAATAATTTTAAAACAGCCCCCATTAGACATATCTGTATGAAATTTTATACTAATGACTAAACAAAGGGCCAACTGTCTTATAGAGAGGGGGAAAAAAAGATTATCTACAAAGGAATAGGTCAAGGCTATACTTAGACCTGTCAGGAACAATGTATACCAGAAGACGACAGAGAAAGGATTTCAGAATTGTGAGGGAAAATGATTTTCAAGTCCAGAAGTTTATACACAGACAAACTACAGAAGGATAAACAAGAAAGAATGATGTTTCTTTCTTAAAAACCCACTCTTACAAAGTTACTTGAGAATGTTCTCCAGCAAAATGAAAGTAGAAACTGAGAGAAAGTAATGGCCTCTAGAAAGTGTGAGAGTAGTATAGGGAAGCGCTGAGAATAGTGACCACAAAGCCATCCCAGGGAGCAAACGGTTGAGGATACAGTAATATCAGGACGTTGTGCCTAGCACAGTACACAAGAAAACTTCAAAAAAGAAAACAAGTGTCATTGAAAACCCTCAGAATAACAAATCTGTAGAAGAACATCATGGTTAATACATAAAGAAACCATGTCACATTAGAAATTCAGTGGCTTTCAAGAACGCCCAGGTGAATCCCGAGCCTCCTCCACACATACCACCATAGACAATGTGGAGGAAGAGAGGGGATGAAGGAATTTTGTGTTAACAAAGTAAATGAAGAGTCATATTGAAATCACATAAAACAAATGTCCCACATTCACTGAGAAAACTCACTGAGGTAGGAAATAAAAAACTAAGCAGTATTATATGTTTGTAAAACAAAAATCAAACTTGCTTCCTTGCTATAGGAACTTGATCTGATGTGTAGGAGTAAATATGTGTTTTTTTTTCTCTTATTATCAAAATGTAATTGAAGGACAGAAAATAAATAAAACAAGAAATTGTGTGGAGTTAAAATAGGTTTTTGATGGATAGGATACAAACTCCAGAAATCACAGACATTTACATGTTGCTCCATTTCCCGTGATTCAAATGAAATCATTACACAGGAAGATGTGTCAACTTTCTCCCTGGACTTGGTATGTCATGCTTGTAACTCTTTGCCCCCACACACCATGCTGTAACTCTTAGTGTAAATGAATTTGAGAACCTCATCTTAACATGATCTTTTTTTTCTGATATTACTCATTGTCAACAGGCACTGATTCTGTGAATACACATGCTCTTTGGGAAAAAAACTCCCTAGCTGGGTCTCAAGATATCATATTGGCCTACCATTAATAAAGATGATTTTAAGACCAAGAGAAGGGTTCTTGATTTTTATTAAATTCCTTGTGAGAGTCCTATTCTCTTGGAAAATCAATTTTTTGCTGAATTAAGTGGCTTTATTGATCCATGATATCTTTCTTTCCCATATCATCTGGATCACAAATATTATGTTCTTCAATCCACATAGTATACAATCAAATATTCATTTTAGCTAAGAATAATGAAGTGAAATTTCTTTAAAACTCCCTGGTTCATTCATCATTCAATAAAATGAGCATCAAATATGTGCCAGGCACAGTGCTGAATGCTTAGGTACAGTAGTGAACAGATCATTATGTAATAAGATTTGTGTTGGAAGACCTGACAGTTGGCTGATGGGTGAGCAAATTAGAGGGTAAAATGGTGCATATTAGAAGATGATCCAGTGGCCTAGCTGGAAGATAATGGAAATGTGTAAAACCCACAGGACTTGATATTGGGGGAGAGAAAAAGGGAGGTATCAAGGTGTCAAGGATGCCTCCTATTTTCTAACTTTCTGTGATAATGTTCTAAGGAGAGCTACTAACAATCATTTTGGGGACTGAAAAAAAATTCTTTTCAGGAAATCCCTGAAAAGCCTTTCATTAGAATGGGGGATTGCCGAGGGCACTTGGATTATCTCTAGAGCTTACATGCTCATAAATTCATTCAACTTCAAGACTCACTAATTACACCCTCATATTTTAAGCCTATTATGGAAGAAATTCAAACCACATGGGTGTTTGTCTACAAGCCAAAATTTGTTCAAGATAAGCCAGTAGTAATAACTGAACTTCAGGTCTGGTGGCTCTTGAACATATTTAAACTTTGATGATTTAAGGGAGAAGGTTGCTAATAAACATCTTAGACATCTTTCCAGATGGAAAACAAAGATTTCTTTTCCTTAAACTTGTCATTATTTGGCAGAAATGGTCAAAATAAATACACCATGCTTCAAAGGAGCCAGCACATAAGAGACTAGATAACAGCAAGATGAATCCACTTGTCTAAGCAGACATATGCTCCAAGCACAGATGTTCAGGAAATGAAGGGCAGGCACTTGTGATAATGTATTGCATCATTTCTTTGACCTCAAGATAAAAGCAAACAAGAGAAGCAAAATGTGCCACTCATGAAGCTATAAAAATGAAACCTGCCACTTGGCTCTGATATGTTGCATGAATTCTGTCTTTGCCAGAAAGATGGAGCATTTTCATCAGAATGCAAGTTATTCCTTGTCCTGAATAATTTTCTTTGTGAAAGAAGGGTGAAATTAGGGAATAGAAAGGACTGCTTTTGAATTTAGTTTAGTTTTGTTAATCCACCAGTCTTCCATCACTCTGAAATGAAGTAGAAGAACTAACATTGATTCAGCTTCTACCACAAACTTTGGATGCATCCCCAGACTTATTGCCCACAGACCTTGGCAGAGATGCACTTATTTTCCTCCTTTTAGATGAGGAAGCCAAGACTTTAGCGAGGTTACATAACTTGCCTAATGTCACATAGCTAGGATTTAGTAAGGACAGGATTTAACTCCAAATCTAGCTCCAAAACTAAACTGTCCTTCTCAGTAATAGGTGTTGTACAAAATAAAAAGTTGTGTAGCTATAACAAATATAAATAAAACAACAGAATTATTAAAGATCATCCACATACGAATATTAGATTAGGTGGTGCTTGGTCTAAAGTATATAGGCTTTCAGAGATGAAAACACAGGAAGATACTGTGAAGGGGATGTGGACCTTGGAGTCGACCAGATGCTAATCTAAGCCTCAGTTCTTGCCCTTACTTGCTGTGTGATTCTGGGCAGGTTATATAACTTCACAGCTTCAAGTTTCTCAAAACTAAGAAATGAACATTTCCCCATCTCACAGGGTTCCTGTGATGATTAAATGAGATGATTTGATTAAATTATCTGACAGTATTCCTGGTCCAAAATATCTGCCCCAAAATGTCAACTTCATATCACCTCCAGGTAGAGAGACTACAAGATGGGATGTCAACTAACCTAGCATCTGAATGGCAAGTTGAAAGAGTTCTCATGACGAAATTATTTACACACTCCCATATATAGATGTATACTTACATAATACACACACACACACATTTGAGTATTATATTTCTGAGAAAGTAAGATCATCTCAAAACATAAGTCCCATGTATCCTGAAAAAAAATCTATATGAGATCTGATTATCCAGAGTACTACAAGAAAAAAAAAAGTGTATTTCCTATTAGTTTGACCAGATGGGTGGGTGACATACATATATACATTTCTAGCCCCAACTCCAAAGAAGCATGAGTGCAAATGGCAGCAATTAAAAGAACATTGCATCAGGCTCCAACATCTTACCTATCATTATTATCATCACAAAACAGCCACTTGCTGGGGACCTAATCATGTCCCCTACAAAACACATGTTCAGGTGCCTACCCCCGGTCCTATGGATGTGAACCCTTTGTAAATAGGATCTCGGAAGATGCTTTTTGTTAAGGTGTGCCCAAACTGAATGAGGGTGGGTGTATTAGTCAGAGTTCTCTCAGGAAACAGAGCTAACTGGAGGTAACTGTAAATATTATGAGATTTTTATAAGAATTGTCTCAGGTGACTGTGGGGAAGGGCAAGTCCAGATTTCATAGGGCAGGCTGCAAGCTGGGAACTCCGAAGAAGGTTTTCAATGAATTCCCTAAGCGTGTAAGGAACAGAGAAGGGATGAATTGAAGGAAGAATAAGCATGGAAGCAGAAGTCTAGACCAAAACGATTCCTTTGGGCCAGGAGAGCTGTTTCACATTTGTGTGGAATGCGGATGTCTGACCCTGCACTTGGAGGGGGTTAGTCTTGTGTTCCCTTGTTCAGAGAGAGTGCTACCATCCCAATGCCTGGAGAAGGTGGAACCTCATCACCTCCCCCAGTGTTTGGGGAAAGCATGGCCCAGCACAAGCACTTGGAAAAGGTGAGGCTGCCTTTCCAGCAGACCCAGAGGACAATATATTGATAGATTCACAGATGACTCTCAGGCCATGAAATCTAATGGAGTTTGCCCTTCTGTGTTTCAGATTTCTTTGGGACTCATCAGCCCTGTTTTCCTTCCAATTTCTCCCTTCTGGAATGGGAATGTCTTTTCTGTACTTGTCCCACCGTTGTATATTGGAAGCAGATAACTTGTTTTCTAGGTTTTACAGGTCCACAGAAGGAGAGGAATTTTGCCCCAGGACAGACCACAACCATAACTGGTTTTGATGAGACTTTGTACTTAGCACTGCTAGCTACTGAAATGTCTTAAGAATTTGGAATGTGGTGAAGGAATTAATGTATTGGGTACATGGGAAGAACATATCTTTTTGGGTTCTAGAGGAAGGACTGATGGGGATTGAATCAGGTCCCCCACAAAAGTCATATTCAGTTCTGAAGTCTTGTTCCTGTAGGTGTGAATCCATTTGCAAATAGGACATTTGAAGATATTAGTAGTTAAGGATTGCCCAAACTAAATGAGGGTGGGCCTTAATCTAATATGGCTTAAGTCCTTATAAACAAAGGAAACTGGACATAGAAGAAGCCACAGAAAGCATCCAGAAGTTGGAAGTCAATGGAAGCTAGAAGTGAAGAAAGAAGATGCCCTCATGTGGGCTGCCATGTGACAGAAAAGCCAAGGAACTCCAAAGATTGCCTGCCAGCCAGAAGACTGTCCCCAGGACGAAGCAAGCCTTCCAGCCACTGAAACCATGAGCCAATAAATTCCAGTTGTTAAGCCAACCCATTGTATGGTATTTGTTTTAGCAGCTAGAAAGCTTTACAACACTCAAACTCAGTTTTGTAGGGAAGGAGTCATTTTTGTATAATTTTTTAAAAAAATAAAAAGATTTCTATTTAAAAAGTAATATAATGGGAGTGGAAGTGGCTCAAGCAGTTGAGTGCTTGCTTCCCACACGGGAGGTCCCATGTGGGACCTGGTGGTTCCTGGTGCCTCCTAAGAAAAAACAAACAAGCAAGCAAAGTTTGGAGCTGATGTGACTCAGTGGTTGAGTTCCAGCTTCCCACATATAAGGTCCAGGATTTAATTCCCGGCCCTTGTACC
>JAQZBX010108649.1:0-10535 GCA_029593785.1 Cabassous unicinctus
CTCTTTCCTAGGAAACAGTTTCCTCATAGTCCCAGGCACTGCACTGTATGCCCTACATCCAGCAATCCCTTGCCCCAGGCAGCCAATTGACTGCTATGCCACAGTGTTTTATAGAAGAACTCAGGGAGCTGCCTTCTAAATGCTGGGCAAGTTCTGGAACAGCAAGTCCCTCAGGGCACCACCAGACAGACTGAGCCAGACAGGCACGCCCCCAGTATGTACATGAGGGTTACTCTGCTCCCTCCGGAACCAGGGCTAAAGATCTGCACTGGGAGGTGGCCAGCTCGGAGCCCAGTTGGAGAAGAGACGGGGTGGGGGCCAGCCAAGGAACCTGGAGATCTTACCACTTTTATGTGGGTTTTTTTCTTGATTTGGTGCTCAGCCTATTACTGCAATCCTTTACCTGTTTTCTGGAACTTTGAGGAAGATGTTTCTGCCAGTTGTTGCTGGTCATTCAAAATTTCTGTGTGGGGACAAAGTACTGAATCTTCCCACTCTACATCTTTAGTGGAACAGGCCTACTATATATGCAAAACCAAAAATATAGGTATGGGCTTGTGTGTACATATAAAACCATATATATGTATATATGACCATATATATGTGTACACATAGATGATTGAGAGAAAGAAAGATAGATAGACAGATAATACCAAATGAGCATTATTAGTAGTAATTGACTCTGGGGAGCAAGATCCAGGGATAAGAGAGAGAAGGGTAAGATACAGGACTTTTGTTGAAACATTATAGCACGGCTTGATTGTTAATTTGTACATTAACAAATAAAACTTTTAAAGGAGGGGAAGGAACAGTAGGCATCTTTATGTCCTGAAGATTAAGATGCTTAGTTAAGGGACTGGAATAAAGAGACATGAGTGTTGGTCACACTATTACTATGCATTTATGTATGTTTGAAATTTTTTTGTAATTAAATCTCTAAGTGTTATAGTGGAGATAGATCTTGAAGAACGTGTTGACTGCTGAGATGAATATTTTGTGAGAGAAAGGAGTAAATGAGTTCCTCATTATAAGAATGCAATTAATGCTGTTTGAAGAATCAAACTTATGAAAAAATATAGGTGCAAAATTTTATCTAAGTAGTATACCTTATCCACCATAGTTCCTAACACTTTTCCTCTCCTAAATAACCAGTCTCTTATTTATGTCCTTTATTTGGAGTTTGGCATTCTACCTCCTTACCTCTCTCTCTGTGTTAATAGTTTTTTATCTGTTACTGGCCAAAATGAGGTTATATATACAACACACACAAAAGGCTCTGTTGGCTCTATATTCTCACCCAAGCACAGAGCTGCACAGGTACTGTGCTCTATGTCAGACTGCTGCCCTGAAGACTGAAGGATTAGGGGCTGGAGGTCTTACCTGTCTTATTGAGAAAGGAAAAAAGCAGCCTCAGCCCCAGACATCAGGTCTGACACTTACAGCTAGACCTCTGTGTCGGGAGAAGCTGGCCTGGTGCTCACACTTGGTCATTTTATTCTTCTGTTAGACATAAACAATCTCACAAAACACCAACATCAGATAAGGTCAATCTAAGATCAAGATAAAGTGAGACAAAAAGAGGCCACATCATAATTTTGTCTAAGCACAAATACAAAGTCATTGTGCAACCTACAAAATGACAAAAATCCTCCTCTCCTTGTGAATATGAGTGTAAAAAGCTACTGCTTTTGTTTTATCAATTATAGCTTTATCCTTGCTCGCATCTGCCTTCCTATATATAATATTTACTGATCCCCAAAGAATTGCCACTGAATTCCTGACACTATCCATCCCAGAGTAAAGCTCTGCTACCATAAACTCACATGAATCATCCAGCCAAAGCCCAAATCCTACAATATGCCCTTTTCCTTAGCCACTCCACAGGTCCCCATGGTAAGCATTCTTCCTTGCTTCATGAGTAACTAACCGAACTTACTCAACTATCCTTGTGTTTCTGGTGCTCTTTGGCAAGGCATTCATACACAGGACATTTTTTTGTACATGGAGGGCTCCTAGGCTGAGTAGAGAAAAAGTCTCCATGTAAGCAAGAATTACATTTATCTTTCAAGAACTACAGTATGATTTAGATGAAGAGCGTCTCAGATCAAACACCATGCCAAGCACAGTTAAGATGTACATACTTCTTCCAACATGTTTAAAAGCTTGGGCTCTGGATTCAAAATTGCCAAGTTTCAAATGTTGGTCTCACTTCTTGCTATTTCTCTTAAATCTCCCTACGTCTTGGTTGACTCATCCTGAAGTTGGGCTAATACCAGTTCCACTCACACATGGTTGCCATGACAATTAAAGAGATGACACTCATAAAGGACTTGTGCATTTCAGTTCTCAACAAACGTGCATCATTATTAACATTACCCTTTGCCCTCAACAGAATTATGTTGCATGAAAGAAGTATAAGATTAAGTCTGTAGAAGAGAAGTTTGTTTTCAGGTTTTATTTAAATATTTTTATATAATAGGCATTCAATAAATACTTTTTTCGTCATTGAGATGGCATCTTTGTTTGCTCATTGTTTTTTTGATTGTTTTTGTTCGTTGTCTGCTTGTTGTTTTTGGTTGTTGTTTTTTTTGTTTGTTTGGTTTTTTTTGCTCATTGTCTGTTTGTTGTTTTCATTTTTTCTTTAGGAGACATCAAGTACTGAATGCTGGACCTCCCAGGTGGGAGGTGTGTGCTCAACTCTTTGAGCCACATCCACTCCCTGCTCATTTGTTTTTGCTCATTGTTTTACTCGTTGTTTTGCTTGTTGTCTTGCTTTTTGTTTTTGCTCGTTGTCTTTGCTCGATGTCTGCTCTTTGTCTTCTTTAGGAGGCACCGGGAACCAAATCAGGGATCTCCCAAGTGGGAGGCAGACACTCAACTGCTTGAGCCACATCCACTCCCCAATACTTTTGAAAGAACAAGTAAAACATTTTGTACAATTGTTTTCCTATAGAGTTGAGTAACAATTCAGTTTTCAAAAAAAGAAAACATATTGGCATGTCCAAAGTTGCCTTCTGGATTTAGTGTGAATAAACACAATTTGGGAATTATTTTTAAGCTCAGGAATTCCTTGACTTATAGTATTACCACCTACTGAGAAGTTAGAGCAATGATGCATCATCTAATGGCTTTTATTGCAGATATATTCCTTCTGCTTAAACTTGGAAAAATTATTCACCCTAAGGAGATGCTAAGATATTTTTTTAAATCATGAAAACCCCAATAACATTTTTCATGGGCTGGACCAGTAGATGGAATATTTCCACTCATGTCCACTCACTAATGTGTCACTTGTTTCTAAATAAATTCCTCATTTACACTTTGAAAATAATATGTCCCTCTATCTTTCTTTTGAGATTTTGAAAGAAAGACACAAAAGTTGCAAGATCTGCCCCTGGCAGCCATGATTTAGAACCTATTGCAACAGCCAAATTTAACACTGTTAACAATCTATCTGGCTCATCCTTAATTTTGAAGTACTGACAAGTGAAAATTGGTGATGCAGAAATACTATGCGCAGATTCCCTAATGTTTCAAGTGCTCAGTGAAGCTTCATTCCAAAGTATTTCAATTTCAAACTGTGCCCTAACTCCATCATGGAACAACAACTTTCACAGGCTTTCTACTTTGTTTTGCTATTGCTGTTCAAGGCCATGTCAGGAGTTAAAAGGATTTAAATTGATCTATCTATGTGTGTGTGTATGCGCATATATATGTTTAAATTCTTTTCCTGTTAAAACATCTCTAACAAAACCTCAAAGTTTTGTTTTGTTTTTTAAATTAGGATTCATACAGTGTCTTGGTTGAAATGATACTTTTGATTTAATGTATGAAAAAACAAAACCGTTTCCAACCAGCTTGCCAGCCATACAGTGTCCGGGGTCCTTCCCTAGACCTACTGAACTAGGATTTCAGCAACTGCTTCAACTTTAGTGTGCCTCCCAGTCACCTAGGGGGTCTTGCCAAAACTCAGATTCTGATTCACTTGCTCTTCCGTAGCAGCGAGAGTCTGTGTTTCTAAGAAGCTGTTAGGGTCACCCATGCAATCTGCAGGCCACTCTGAGTAGCAAGGACCTACCCAGTAGAGGGAGAGTCGTCTTCCCTGGGGCAGCAGTGGGAGGGTTATAGGCACAATCCTCACATCCTCGGATCTTATAAGGACAACACTGGCCATTGCCTTTTAGGAAACTCTTACATACCAGATAGTGAGTTCAGAGCTTTCTCTGCAAGCCCTATGAGGTAGAATTATAATTAATTATATTTACAAACAATAAATTGAGGGTCAGAGAGGTGAAAGGTGTGGTTCAAAGCTGGGCATTTAGCCCTGTGATTCCACAACAAAAGTTTCCTCCACTCTCAAGGGCTCTCAGACTTCAGAATGATTATGAAGCACCCAGTGTGCTCATGACAAATGTAAATCACCAAATATTCTGATTCAGTGGATTTGGGGGCGGGGGGGGGGGCAAGAATTATTACCCCCAAGAGATGATCTGAATCCTTTATTAAAGTTGAAATGATGACCTAAAGGCAACAGGATAGAATTATGCAGAAATTCTCAAAGACCATGCCAAATACACCCAGAAGGATTTCTACTTAGCAACACTTTATTTAGTGTTCGTAATATATAGTTACCTCTATATACTTAAATATTGAACTGAGTTTTTCAGGGGATGAGATTTGTAAGTTTTTAATAAATATGAAGACATGATCACTATGCTTACCACTCTGGGACATACAAAATAAATGTAATACACAATACTTCCATGAAAGCCAGTTTTAGATGAGACAGATATAAACCCATAAAGCAGTGAAATAGCAACACGGGGTAGCATACGCTGGATGCCAAATGAGCAATAGACACAGTACTCAGAATGATAGTATCTACCGCTCTCTGAATGCCTATTATGTGGCAGATGTTTTATATAAATTGTCTCATTCAATCACAACAATCTGTGTAAGGTCATAATTAAAATTCCTATTTTAAAGATAAGGAAAAGGAGACTATAGGAATTAGGTAATTTTCCCAAGGACTCCCAGATATTAAATGTCAAACAGGGATTCCAAGCTGAGGTCTGTTTGACTCCAAATCTAATACTTTTACTACAACGCCTTCAGGCCTTCCCAACGCGATGCTACCTCCCCCATTTTCCTGGAGGTCAGTGAAGGGAAAAAAAGTCCACAATAGAGAAAGCATAACAGGAAAGATTTTACATTAGCTGGTTTCATAAAGACTGCTAGGGGTTTAAATTAATACAGAGGGGACAGAAAGAAAAATCAAGTCAAGAAAAGAGAATGAGCAAGGAGCAGTGTCAGGAGGGGAGGTTGGTATTCAAGTTTGATGAGAAAAGCCTTTTTGGGGAAGAGGTATGGGATGGAGTACATAAGCTAAGGTCAGGTTATGGAAGACTTTAAAAGGTCCTCAGGGATATTGGTCTAAGAACGGTGTGACCTCACAGTAGTTTTCAGGATGAGGAGAGAAATGATGACATGGAGGTTTAGTAAAATGAATAAGACTCCACTGGAATGTACAGTTTTCCAACTGGGAAAGGGAAGAGTTTGTGAAATTCTCTAATAAACCACATGTGAAGGCCTTGTCTAAAATGGCAACAATAGGATGGGAAAGAAAGGAAAGGACATGAGGGAGATTTCAAAGATAGAAATTTCAAGTGACAACATTGACATGGGGTATCTTTCATGCATTCTTTCAACAAAATTTATTAAGTATCTGATATTAGTCAGGCACTGTGTGAAGTGCTGAGATAAACCCACATACACACATGATATACCACACAGCATTTAGAAACGGTGGATTAGGTATACACATAACAACATGAATGAACCATAAAAAGTTTTGAAGGAAAAAAAAGTAAGATATATTTAAGATATATAATATCCCATTTATGTAAATTAAAAGAGCATATCAAAATTTTTGAAGTACACATTTTTCAAGAATAAGCACAAAAATATGTATTAAGTATATTAGAGTGGGTATTTATGGGGACATGTAAAAGGGAGTGGAGAATGAGCATTAAAGGGAACAATTAAATATGGGAAAGGTCTTAAACAGATATTATGCCTTATATTGTGCAAAACTAATAATCTAATCTTGTTCCCACTTATAGTCTAACCCCTACCTCAAATTAAAAAAAAAAGAATAAGATTTTGATCAAATATTCTAAAGGGTCACAGTCTATTGTAGAAGACAGAATTTTCACCCATTCAATATGTACATTTTAACTGTTTCCTGTATACCAAGAACTCTGCTACATGATGGAAACTCAGAAGTAGGCAGAGGCAGTAGCAGTCATGTTCTCCATGCCCCTGTCTCCCTGCCAGCACCACCCAGATGGCCTCCCAGAATCAAGATCCAGCCACCACTGCCCTAAAGGGGAATCCCAGGAGAGGCCACAGCCACCCAGGGCTCAGTGAGAAAGAGGTCACAGCAGGAATTGATGACCCTTGTGATATCTGCAGACAAAGGAATTTCTGCCTTCCCTATATCAGGCAACCTTTCCAAATGGGTGGGGACCATCTACAGGACAGCTGGAGTTCCCTATGGGTACCCTAACAATGAACTCATGGTGAAGGTCCTTATGCCTTGCTACCAGCCCAATGTGGACACCCAGTGCAATATCTGCCTGGGCATCCTGAAGGACAACTGGTCTACCCTGTATGATATCAGGACTATCCTGCCCTCCATCCAGAGCCCACTGGGAAAACCCAACATAGATAGCCCTTTGAGCACACAGGCTGCCGAGCTCTGAAAAAACCTCACAGCCTTTAAGAAGCACCTACTGGAAACCTACTCAAAGTAAGTCTCCAGCCGAGAATCCAAACCTGGAACGTCCAGCCTCTCTCCTTGTGCTGTCTTTTTATTTTATTTTCCTTAGATAGAATGCCCTTTCCTTCTGTATAGACTCTGTGTCTTAGCTCTAGTGTCATCTTTGCTTTGTTTCTGTTTTTTAAATTAAGTCTCTATTGAGCTCTGATGAAAATATTAATTAAACAAATATATATATTTTAAAGTAGACAGAGCTTATGGGGGAAAGAAGTACATAATTGCAATAAAATGTGAAAAGTAATTTCATTAATTCATCACAATATTTATGGATGCTTAGAGGAGGGAGCCACCTTATTCAGACTGAGAAGGCCAAGGAAGGCATCTTGGAGGAGCTATACCTGAGCTTTGTTTTGAAGAATGATTAGGCATTAATCAAGATATAGAAAGTTTGAGATATAGAAGATCATTAGTTTAAGTCTTAAGATGTTGAGTTTGGAGGAAAGGCAGCACAATGAAAGAGAATTATGGAATGGACACTTGATGATCTTGAGCCTTAAAAAATGGATGGAGTACAAGAGTAAATGAAATGAGCAAAATAGAAGATGATAGATGGTTGGAGAAATTCAAGCCTGATTTGACTGCATTTAGATCTTTCATTTAAAACAGAAACTTTACTAAAGAGATTTTTGACAAAAGAAGCCAAGATGATATTTTTAAATGCATTTTAAAATGTCAGAAGGTAAAATTATCCAAGTAGATAACATTTGAAACAAACAAAAAAAGAAGATAATTTCCTGAAAGGATTTGATACAGTCTAAAAACTGATGTTTGCAGATCAATCCGTTTAAAGATTTCTTGAGAATTTGAAATTTTTGGACAATGCATTCTTCATAAGATTCTCCTTCTTAGATTTGATTTAATTAGACTTAAGTATGTAAAAAGCAGAGGAAAAAATCCCTGAAATAATTTACTTTGTGTCTGAGGATTAAGTTGTGAATTTATATTATACGTATACAAATTGTGTTTAAAATTTTTTAACCAATTTCCCTAAAATGATATGGTTCAGCATGAGACCGTTTAATGGGGAAATTTCAGAAATGAGTGGCTTACAACTTGAATATATTTTTAATTGAAAAGGCTTTGGGAGTAATTTTGTTTATGCTTAGGATATAGAAACTGAAGAGAACATTGTTCCCACCCCAAAACAAAGGGGAAAAGTAGCAATGTGTAAACATAATTTTTGAGTTCATCAGAAAGTTGAATCCCAAAGAATGACAAGGCCCTTCTGGGAGAGATGGTACACATAAACTAAATACCTTTGGAAGAGCATCAAAAGAAGATGTGGCAGCCTAAGCAGGTAAAAAGAAAATGGCTGCAATTTTATTGTTATTCAAAAGCCCTAGTGTGGTAGTCAGAATGACCCCCATCCCAAAGATGCCTATGTTCTAATTTGCAGAACTTGTGAGCATGTTAGAATACATGGCAAAGGAGAATTATGGTTGGGGATGGAAATAAGGTTGTTAATTATCCAGCCTTGGAAATGGGGAAATTATCCTGGATTATCTGGGTGTTCCCCAATGAATTCACACTTATTTGAGGATGCTACACTCCTGTCTTTATAGATGGAGAAGGAACCACAAGCCAAGGAATTCAGGCAGCCTCGAGAACCTGGAAAAGGCAAGGAAACAGATCATCCCTTAGAGCCTCCAGAAGGAACATAACTCTGCCCACAATGTGATTTTAGCCATGTAAATCCAAATCAGACTTCTGACTTCCAGAACTGTATGGTAATGAATTTGTGTTGTTTTAAACTACCAAGTTTATAGTAATTTGTTATAGCATCAATAGGAAACCAATACACTTAGTGTGGTTTAGCATGACAGGTTAGAGTCTTGGGAAACTCGTACCCAAGGGAAGTCCACAACCATTCATTATTTCTTTTCCACAGACCTCTACAATATGTGTTCATGTGAAATATTGAGAACGTAGAAAGAGCTCTGAAAGACCATTCCTTGGTAGCATAGCTGGATAGGGCCCATCAAGATTTGTGGATGGAGAAGTACCTGGAGAAGTCTATTGCAGTCCAGGACTAGTATGAGTACAAGGTGGTGATGAGTTGCTGCTAGGGTACAGACACAAAATATGGTCAAGCTCTGGACCTTCTCAAATATGAATCAAATGCTAATGCGTTCCTGGAAAATAAAGAAGTTTCCAGATTAAAAAGAAGAAAAAACAAGATGAAACAATTTGTCACAGATTTGAACTAGAAAATATGTCAAAGGAAGTGGAAGGAAAATGATAGCAGACTACATAAAAAAAGAAAAGAGCTGTAAATAATAATAAATGATGGTAAATATCAAAGAACATTTTCTTAAATTTCATCTGTGTAAGATAATTTAGTGTCCAAGGCCAAAATAATAATACTGTATTGTGGAGTTTATATAATGTGTAAGAGTAAAATGTATGATGAAAATAGCACAAAATTGGAGAGAAAAAGGAAAGATGCTGCTGTAAGGACTTATACTAGGCATGAAGTAGTAAAATATTATTGGAAGATAGAATAGGTTGAGTTAAAGATGTACGTTGTAGTCTCTATCTGCCTAGAGGAGCCTGCACCAAACCTCAGCATGTATTTCTGTCCTTCTATCCCATTTCTCAGCAAGCTCTGTTCTTTTCCCCCATTTCCCAATAAATTCTTTTTACAAAAAAAAAAAAGTTGTATGTTGTAAACCCAGACCAATCCATGAAACAATAAAAATTAGGTATGCAAAAAAAAACTAATATTGGAAATAAAGTGGAATTTAAAAAAATCAATCTAAGAAAAGGCAGAGAAAGAGGAAAACAGAAACAAAAAGTAGATGGCCCAAATATGGGGTGGGGGGAGGGACAAGATGGTAGATTTAAGACAATCAATAAGGATAATTCATTAAATATGAATGATCTAAACATTTTAATGATATATTGGATGAAAAAGGAAGATGCAAGTATATATGGTGTGTAAGAAATCTTTTTAAAATATATAAATGATGCTGTTGGATTCAATTTGCAAGTATTTTGTTGAGAATTTTTGCATCTATGCTCATTAGAGAGATTGGTCTGTAATTTTCTTTTCTTGTGGTGTCTTTATCTGGCTTTGGTATTAGGGTGATATTGGCTTCATAAAATGTGTTGGGTAATTTTCCCTCCTTTTCAAATTTTTGGAAGAGTTTAAACAGGATTGGTATTAATTCTTCTCAAAATGTTTGGTAGGATTCACCTGTAAAGTCTTATGGTCTTGAATTTTTCTTTGTTGGAAGATTTTTGATGATTGATTCAATCTCTTTGCTTGTGATTGATTTGTTGAGTTCCTGGATTTCTTGTCGAGTCAATAGAGGTTGTTCATGCATTTCTAGGAAATTGTCATCTAGGTTGTCTAATTGGTTGGCATATGCTTTTTTTTATAATATCCTCTTATGATCCTTTTTATTTCTGTGGGGTCAGTCATAATGTCCCCCTTTTCATTCTTAATTTTATTTATTTGCATCTTCTCTCTTTTTTTTCTGTTCATCTTGCTAAGGGTTTATTGATTTTATTGATTTTCTCAAAGAATCAGCTTTGGTTTTGTTGATTTTCTCAACTTTTGTTCTCAATTTCATTGATTTCTGCTTTAATCTTCATTATTTCTTTCTTTCTGCTTACTTTGAGGTTGGTTTGCTGGGTTTTTTTCTTTTTTTCTAGTTTCTCCAGTTGTTAAGTGAGATGTTTGATTTTAGAT
>JAQZBX010108650.1:0-10536 GCA_029593785.1 Cabassous unicinctus
GTCCTAGATACTGGTGAAGTGGAGATGCTGTAAGGAACTGGCTCATAGTACAAGACCCAGGTAATGCTGATGGAAGCTGACTTCTAGAATCATGTTATGGGATTTTGAACTGTACACCCCCTCCTTTGGTTTATATAATAAAATTTAACAGTGGACATTGATGGGGCCAAGAAATCCCTCTGATGCTGTTATTTCATTTTTCTTTTTGTTGAGCCAATTATCCTTTCCAGCCATGCCTCTCTGCTGAATCTGCAAGATACTTCTGATAGTAATCGTCACGTTATATTTAAGGCTCTCTAAAATGTCCTTGTGAAAACAATGTTCTTAACACAGTGCTTTATCACCAGGAAAATGTTACCTTGAAACATTTAATCATAAAATCTCAGAATATGAGAGCTAGAGGAACCTTGATGTATACATGGTATGTGGGAGATATTCAATATTCATTGAAAGACTGAACAAATTTAGGTGAGGAAACAGAAAAATGTTGAAAATGTCTAAGAGACTGGGAATAAAGGAACATGGGATTTAGCCCTGTGAGCAAAAACTGTGATTCTTGAATAAACCACTTAACCCATATAAGCCTGAAAGTGACCTCTGAACACCCTTTCTATGTGGGGAGGAATCCCAGGAGAGGTAGGACAGAGTCTTGCCTCCTACTATGGAAGCTGAAGAGCACAGATATTTTCTACCTCAGCATTCTGGCAACCAGAGTGAAGGCAGGTAATCTAATCTTAGCCAATCAACTGGCCCTACCCAGGTCTTTGAATCTAGAACAAATGAGGCAAAAAGGAAGGCAACAGTTCAGAATTCGTTTGGGTCATGGCAGTGTCATCCAGGTCCAGACAGTGACAGTCCCAGTCAAGGTGGTGACAATCATGACAGATGTAGCATGATCAGGGTCATGTTACAGCCATAGTTGTAGACTCTCATTTCCTTTGATTCCTGCATGTGTTCTTAGCCTGGATCTTCACCCTTGTTATTAAGTCAGTGAACTGTCTGATATCCTTCCAATAAGGGCCTTTTCTGCATAACTTAGAGTAAGTTTCTGTTGTTTGCAACCAAAAACCCTGACTAGTGGAACATCTGAATTTTCTCCTGTGTTCATAATATTGCCCAAATTGCTGTCTAACTTTTTGGACTTTGAAAAGTGCTAGTATACACATAGTCTTAAATAACCCTTAAAATAATCATATTAGGATATCTTCTTAGCCATATTACATGGAGGGGAAGAAAATGAAGATCAAAAGGACTAAATGGCTCAAAGCTACAGAACCAAGGCCCCAAACGAGGGAAGAAAGGAAAAGAATGATTTTTGAAATCATTCAAAAAATGATTTGAATCAAGTCATTTTCTCTGTGTTTTTTCTCCTGTGTTGCCACTGAAGCCATGGCCAGGTTCAAATGTGATCATGAACATGAAGGTTTGTTCTAATCTAAAAAGCACAGTACAATTGTTATCAGTTCATGGTCACCCAGGGGAGAAGGTAGCATAAATGGAATGTAATGATGGCTCTGAATTCTAGCTCAGTGCCATTTTCACTACCCTATATCATCTTCCTCCAAAGAAATACTTTGGTTTAATGAAATTTACATGTTAGTTTTTTAGTACTTTAAAAAAGATTTTATCCCCCCTCATTGTTGTTTGCACTTGCTGTCTGCTCTCTGTGTCCATTTGCTTTGTGTTCTTTCCATGTGTATCTGCTTGCCTTTTCTTCTCATCTTTCTCTTATTAGGAGGCACTGGGAACTGATCACCTGACCTCCAGTGTGGGACATTTTAATACTCCAAAAATGTTAGTTTCATCCCCTAATTCAAATTTATTATATATTTCTTGAATTTGGCAACCAGAAATCCAAAGTAATAACCAACTGTGGGTACAACATTATTTTTTAACATAATCAAAATACATAAAGAACATCATGAATGTTCATTGTTGTTTAAAATCCAGCACAAAAATTATGTTTTTATCTATCTTCAGGTAGATAGACATGGAAAATTCTAAACCTTTGAAAGCAACATAATTTTTATCCAAAATGCAATTAAGTTTTAGAATAAGGGGAAGAAAAGAACTTAAGAACACATGGAATATTATGATAGTCAGAAGTGGAATTGGAGATCAATTCAGTTCTGCTGACATTTATGAATCTGACCAACTATGAGATCAGATTTACCAGCAATCAAATAGTTCATTTTATTTTCCATCATCAAATAAGTGTGGTTAACATTGAGAACTATACTACTGCCTTGGAGATCTGCAATGCAGATCACAATGTGTAAAAGCCTCTGAAAAGTCCTGCAGTAACCAACCAAACTTAACATTAACAAATTCTACATTTTGCATATTTATTTGCCATGGAACTCTTTTTATGCAAGAGACATCTTGAACACATAACAGAGCTAATATTCTGGGGGAACACAGTTTGGGAAACACTAATCTGTTTAGATAATAGCAAATCCTAAAAGAGAAACAATAAACAACAGCAAACCACAACAAATCCCAGACATGTAAATGCAGTTTAATACACATAAATGACATAGTTAATGAACAACTTCATTAGTGGAGATCTGTTAACAAATCGTCTGACTAAAGTAATATATTTGTCTTCATTAAACAACACCATAGTCATTAGAGCCTGTGAGTAACTAAAAATTCATTTGAGTTTTAATTGTTTTGGCTTGTAAACAGGGATAGAGGCTCAGCAGTCAAAGCTTTCAGCTGATGCTTATACAGCATCAATTATTTTCTAGACTGACTCATAATTAATTATTTTTGCAACATGGCTAATAACCAATAATTAATTGGAACAAAGCTAGCAGCTGTTTAAAAAGCAGTAAATTACAAAAAAGTACACTCATCAATTGTAACAAATATTTTACACTAGTGCACTGTGTTGGCAATGGGGTGGTATTTGGGAACCCCTCATTTTATGTATGATTGTTCTGTAAACCCAAGAATCTCTAATGAAAACATTTATTTTCAAAAATTAGAAACTATAAAGTATCACTATGAGAAATAAAAAAGTACCCAAATGAAAAATTATAGAGTACCTAGATGAAGAGAGATATACCTTTTTCATAGGTCAGAAGTCTCGATGTTATGTCAGTTTACTTTGAATTAATCTATAAATGAAACTCCTGCACTGATCTTTTTTTGTAGAAAATGACATTTATTTTAAAATTCATAAGGAAAGGCAAGAGAACTAGAATAGCTTGTGGTGAAAATTAAATGAGAAAATGCATATGAAGCATTAGGCAAAGTGTCTAGTACTTGTATAAAAATAAGATGTTCAACAAATGTCATAATTAAAATGTTGCATGTTAATATCCTTACAATTTTGCACTTCTCACACTTGAATGAGCATAACACCCAGGGATCTTTTTAAAATGTTGATTCTGAAACAGTACGTCTGGGGTGTGGCAGAAGACTGCATTTCTAGCAATTAAGAATTGAAAGCACATTTTAAAAAATTTGAAATGAATTCAGTTTTTCTATTTTTTTTACTTTCTGCTTTCCAAATTGTACATAATTATTTATTTTAAAATAAAATATATAATATTGTTCTAAGAAATAAGTACCAAGAATATCTGTTGTATCAGAGATGTTAAATGGAGGAAAAACAACCTAAATATCAACTGTCATAAAATTGGACTCCAAAAATCCATTGCCACTTTTAGGGCAGGTGTCCTAGCAGTGGCGTTGAGTTGCCCATGGAACTGGGGAAAGTCAGTAAAGCAGAGGAAGAAGCAGCCCATTTGGATGCTGGGAAGTCATGGGAATGAGCAGAGGCTTTGTGGGGCAGACTGTGTCACTGATGGAGGCCTGTTGTCAAGTCCCAGGTCAAGCCTTTTTGTTTCTTGGCAGAGTCATACAGTTCATGTGTGTCCCCAAAGCTGGTGTGGCCTGGCAACCCCTCACTGTGTTATGGAATCCTGAGTGTTTAGATTCTGACTAGTTTCATCAAGGCAGCAGTTGTAGGACACTTGGTGGGATGGTCTGACCACATTGGATGCTTTTCTCAGAGCAGACCATGTAGTTCTTTGACCCACAGCAATGTCATCTTGGCTTGGTGGCCTTAGCTCTGACTTGGGCCAATATCTGGCCAAGTGAGGAGTGGCATGGCTTCCCTCACTGGACAGAAGTCAAACTTTACAAATGGTAAGCTGATGGAGGGCATGGAGGATGTGGAAGCAGCATTACATAACTCTAGGAGAGGAAATTGAAACTGTTTATTCAATCTTAAGATCAGAGCATAAAATATTTAAATATCGTACATATCTAGAAGAGAAGCATGAAGCATCAGAACTTCAAGTAAAGCAGCAATCTACAAGTTACCAAAATCAACTACAGCAGAAAGAGGTAGAGATCAGCCATCTTAAAGTGGGATGGAGAGCACTACAGGATCAGGTGCAGAAGCAGCAGTCAGCTGCTTAACCATTCCACTCAGGAGCTAGCATTATATAAGCAACCAGTGCATTACCTTCATTTGGTTATGGTATGAGCCATCATGCATAAGCTTTCCACAATGATGACATGGACTTTGGTGACATTTGGTCACAACAAGAAATAAACGTATTGTCAAATGAAGTTTTAAGACTTGAGTTTGAAGTTGGCCATTGGAAGCATATTGCTCAGACACAAGGAACAAATATCTTTGATCAAAGTGAAATCTGCAAACTGCAAAATACTATCAAGGAGCTTAAACAGAACCTAAGTCAGGACATTGACTGAAATGTCAGAGCTCCAGGAGGAATTAGATAAATGTATTCATACCTTAAGGAAAAATGAAATTTTGTAACAAACCTTAGAGGAGAAAGACAGAAGTCTTGCATCCATGGAAGAAGAAACCAATCATCAGAAAGAAGAACTGGAATGACTTAGAGAACAGTAGAGTCAAGCTGTACTTGTGGCTGAGCACCAAACTCTAGATATTATCATGGAATTGGAATATGAGGTATCCCAACTGAAGATAATAAAGAGTGATCTTGAAGAGGAAATAATACATCATCAAAAGACAACTGAAGACCAAAACCAGAGTAAGGTGCAACTACTTCAGTCTTTACAGCAGCAGAAAAGGGAGATGGATGAGTTTCAATACCAGCATGAGCAAATGAATGCCACACATACCCAGCTCTTTTTAGAGAAAGATGAGGAAATTAGGAATTTGCAACAAACTATTGAACAAGTCAGCACCCAGATGTATTGAAGAAAGACAGGGAATTCAATCAGAGAATTTGGATATTTTTTTGGAAACAAAAGTTAAGAGCCTTAATATAGAATACAGAAGTGAAAAATATGATTTATCTAAAGGTGAAACTGGAAGATTAGTAAAAGGGATAAAAGAACAAAAATTGGAGATTAAACTTCTAAATGTAAAGAATATATCTAACAAAAGAGATTGATCAGCTGTCCAAAGATGAGGTTGTTAAATTAACTCAGATAATCCAGCAGAAAGATTTGGAAACACAAGCTCTTCATGCAAGAATCTCTTCAGCTCCCTACACCCAGGATGTTGTTTACCTTCAACAGCAACTGCAGGCCTATGTCATGGAAAGAGAACAAGTGTTAGCTGTTTTGAGTGAGAAGGTGAGGGAAAATAGTCAACTAAGAAGAGAACATCACAAAATGATGGACATAGTTTTTGACAAATAAGCAGCCCTTATTAAGCTGCAAGATGAAAATAAAACATTGTCCACAAGATTTGAAAGCAGTGGCCAGGCCATGTTTAGAGAAACTGTGAAAAGTTTATCATATATCATTAAGAAAAAGATATTGAAATAGATGTATTAAGACAGAAATGTCAGATTTTATTGATTGTTTTACAGACATCCAACACAGGTAACAAGGTTGCAGGTATTAGCAGTAATCAATTTGAGTAATTACTATAGAAATATGATAAATTAAAGCAACAAGTAAAGAAAATGGAAAACTGGAAACAACAAGTGATGACCACAGTACAAAATATGTAGCATGAGTCAGCCCAATATACTGGAAGAACTTCATCAACTTCAGGCCCAGGTTTTGGTTGACAGTGATAATAACTCTAAATTACTGGTAGATTGTACTGGCATAATCCAAGTTGTGAGCAAAGTGAAACCAAACTCAAAAATTTGGCTCAGGAATTAGAACAAGTTCAGCACAGCCTAGGGCACCTTTGCAACACCAAGGATCTTCTTTTAGGAAAACCTGACATTATTTTTACCACAGCTCTCCTCAGGACCATCATTTGTTTCACAGTTAGCAGAGTCTCTTGGGACAGTTAAGACTGATATACTCAGTGACTCTTCTAAATTGCTTCATCAAGAGTAAAAAGAGTTAAGAAAATCACTACAGGAAAAGATACAACAATGAGAATTCTACAAGAAAATAATCACGGATTATCTGATTCAATTGCTGCCACCTCAGAGCTAGGAAGAAAAGAACATGAACAAAATGATTCAGAAATTGATCAGATAATGGAAAAAGAAGATGTCTTATGAAAGTTACTGAAGGGAAAAAAACCTCTTAATTGAAGCAAAAAGTGATGAATTAATTTCTTTAAATGAAAATTTCGCTAAAAAAGTGAATGAAAATGAACTTTTGAGGCAGGCAGTGATAAACCTGAAAGAAAGAATATTAATTTAGAAATGGACATTTGTAAACTAAACAAGGAAAATGAAAAAATAATAGAAACATACAGGGTAAAGGAAACAGAATATCAAGCATTACAAGAGACTAACATGAAGTTTTTGATGATGCTGCAAGAAAGGGATTTTGAATGCCAGGCAATGAAGGAGAAGGCTCTTGCTTTTGAGCAACTATTGAAAGAAAAAGAACAGGGCAAGACTGGGGAGTTAAATCAGCTTTTAAATGTAGTTAAGTACATGCAGGAGAAGGCATCTGCGTGTCAGCAGGAGAGAGACCGAGTCTTATTGGCCCTGAAACAGAAAAAAATGGAAAACAGTGCTCTACAAACTCAGGTACAACATTTACACAAAAAAGAATTACTCTTAAGCCAGGAACTACAGAGATTGCATAACCATCTTTGAGAATCAGAAGACTCTTACACTCGTGAAGCTGTGGCTGCAGAAGATAGGGAGACTAACCTAAGAAAGAAAGTCACAGCACTGGAAGAGAAGCTAGTTTCATCCTCTAATGCACTGGAGAATGCAAGTCATCAAGCCAGTTGCAGGTAGCATCATTGCAGGTCCACCTGAATATAGTCTCCATGCAGAGGGATGAAACTGCACATCAGCTTTCCATCTCACAAGAACAAGTAAAGCAGTATGCTTGCTCTATCAATAGCCAACCTACAGATGGTACTAGAACATTTCCAACAAGAGGAAAAAGCTATGTATTCTGCTGAACTAGAAAAGCAAAATCAGCTTGCAGGTGAATGGAATACAAAAGCAGAAAATCTGGAAGGAAAACTTGCATCATTACAGGAGCTTTTGGATGCAGTGAATGCTGTGTTGGACCCAGCATCAAGACTTACAGAACACTTAGATCTGAAGGAAGAATAAATGGAAACACTTAAAAAACAAAATAAGCTACAAGGACAAATGCTGGATGATGTACAAAAGAAATAGATGAATTTAGTAAACAGCACAGAAGGAAAAGTGGACAAAGTCCTAATGAGAAACCTCTTCATTAGATATTTTCACACACCAAAAAACACACATCATGAGGTGTTAAGATTAATGGGAAGCAGCCTGGATATCAAAAAGGAGGAAATGGAAGTTGTTCACTGAAGGTCAGGGTCAAGTTACTCGGTGGATGAATGGGTGGCTTGGAGGAGGATCAAAAAGTGTTCCCACCACACCTCTGAAGCCAAATCAACAGCGTGTGCTTAATAGTTCTTTTTCAGAACATTTTGTTAAATTTCTAGAAACAGAATCTATACCACCATCAAAGCTTTCTGTTCATGATATGAAACTTCAAGATTCACCAGGAAGGACAAAACTAACCACAAATGTACCACAATGTTTTAAAGATACAGCAGGGTCCAGAACCAGAAGAAAAGCACATGGGAATCCATTCTTAGCTCCCTGCTCTGCAGGTATGCCTCTTATCAACCTTGCTGGACTTGGAACTGGTGAGCCTGGGAATCTTCTTTTGAAACCCTTTTCAGATGTGTTGCCCACATTTACACATTTGCTGTGTTACCTGACAACAGTGCTGGAGTTGTATTGAAAGACTTTTTAAAGGAATAGGTGATTCTCAAGACAGAAAAAACATAGCACTTTGAAACCAGCAAGCCAACCTTGAACATTATATGTATATACTTTATCCCAATGTAGCCTTTTGGAAGAAGTCATGTGTTTGTAGTTATAAATTCCCTATATTTAATAATAAATTCTTAACTCTTTTAGAAATTGCAGGTGTCATAGAAAAGGTGTTTGCTATAAAATCTGTTTTTTTCTTCTCTCATTTGAACCCATTTAAACTAAATCATTTATCTTTTATCATAATTTAGAAAATATATCAGTTATTTCCTTCTCTGATTTTTAAGAGACAAGCCCTATGCCTAGATGACCACAGCTGAGCTCCAGGAGTCAGTAGATTCTGGAGAGGAAGGCAGGTATCCTGGCAAAGATAGGCAGCCATCTTCACCATGTGGCAGGACCTGAGAATCTCCAGTAGCTGACATTGGTGAGAAAGCATCTCTGCTGGTGCACTGATTTGGACATTTCACAGCCTCAGAACTGTAAGTTTTTATACCAAATAAATCTCTATTATGATTTACTTGGTTTAACTAAATGTATCAGGAAGAATTCCTGAGTATTCTATGCATTGGGCATGGGACCCACCGCAAGACAATGGTGATGACATCCAAGCTACATGTCAGGGAGGATAGAAGGAAGAGTGTGATGGTAAGAAGGGGTTACCATCCAGTGTTTCCTCTTCTAGGAACACTCCACATCACCTCTTTCACTCTGATCAATATATATTCAGTAACTTGATAGAAGCTCAGCAAATGGCTGTAAGAATCTGCTTCTGAAACTCTTTCTTCCAGAATTAGCACTGGGATCCCCAAACCCATGGTCCTTCCTCTCTTTCCTGACTCTGCACTTCTGTTCTCACCTCTGTCTGGGCCCCATCCCAGTGACTCCATGGCCACTGCCACCACCCTCTCCATCAAGACACCTTCTGCTTTGGCTCCAGGAAAACATGACTGTGTTGCTGACATCATATCCTTTGTCTGCTCATCAGCACTTCCATAACCTCTCAATCCCCTTCCACTATTCCATGCGCCACCCCCTTGAAGTCCACCCATGTTCATCTCACCCATTTCCCCAGATCCATAAAATCCATTCCCAGAGCCCATAGCTAACACACTAGAACCTGCTTTATAAATTAGCTTTCTTGCTCAAGCTGTTTCCCTGTCTCTACCCCATCTGCTTGTGGGAAACTTATGCCTGATTCAAGGGTTTCAGCTCACACAACTTCATAGCCTTGAAGATCTTCCTGTTTTACAGTGAGACTTACATGAAAAATGATGGGATTGACATATTTAAACTACCCCATTTCTTCCCTTCACTGCACCAAATGGGTTTCTCTCATTTATTATTAATATTTTTATTGTTTGTGTAAGAAGCAATTCTTAGTGGTGACAACATTAAAATAAATTATGAGTTTTACCATGGAGTAATATCGGTGATCTACAATGACCAATTAATCTGAATATTTTGGAATGTCTGGTTGGTATTGATCTATAGCTTTTCTGGCCACATTTTATTTATATACACAGAGAGATATAGAGGTAACAAATATGTTCCAGGGTCTAGTGTCTATGCATGTGCAGGTATGCAGACCAAGTTCCTCTTTCTTGGGAAAATGCTGAAATCACATAAACTGCAGCACAAAGAGCCTCATCAAGAGTCATATGTACTCCATGGGATAGTGAAAAGCTGAGTGCACTTCCCAAGAAAATCTTATGAAGCTGATGCCCTATAACAGAAACACCTGAGATCTGAGGCCTCAGTAGTTATAAGGAGAAAAGGCAAAGGCAATGAGGGAGGAAGTGTGAAACCAGTACAAGGTCTGCCCTTCAGGGAGCCCAGGAGGAGGCTGAGCTGAGTGGGATCAGGGCCAACAAGCATAATAAGATCTTCCCAGGAGCAGGGACAGGGTGGGAGGGAAGGGGCTTCCTGCCAGGGTCCTGGATTTCCTCTCTCATCTGACCTCCCCAGCTTCAAGTTTCTGGATCCTTTCCTGGTTCTGAAAATCACACTATATTTTTGCAGAAAATGCCCATCAGATGCAGGCAGAGCCTAGATTGTCACTGAGGCAGAGGGAAGAGGCCATGCCTTTCCCTTTTGCCATTGTTCTGTGTCCTGGGAGCCCCAACATGGCCCCCAGTGCCTTTCCACATTTGACTCAGAAGAGACCTGAGGGAGAGGACTTAACACAGAGTTTAACAGGATTCAGGAGGGAATGAAGAGAAGCTATACAAGTTAAAATAGTGAAGAAGGATACTTTCTAATATTGACACTGTGATGCTGATGCACATCAGGGAATAAAATGAATACTTTTGAATTTTACACTTCAAAAGTT
>JAQZBX010108651.1:0-10536 GCA_029593785.1 Cabassous unicinctus
TTTCTATCTGGATAAAATACCTTTCTTTTCAAGGATATCTCAAATGGAAAGGGATATAGAAGACACTTAATAGAAGACTTGAAATTTTGACAGGAAGTAAACTTGGAAAGTGAGAGCATTAATGGAATGTTAGGAAATCTTGAAAAAAGGTATCAATTTTTGTGTTCACTAATGCTAAAATAATCACTTCCCCCTACTGCTCATTTTCTTAATGTGACTATTCAATCTAAATAATTTATAGAAATATTCATGTTAAATTATATACGTACTGTTAAATAATTTTTATTCATTTTCTTTAAAAGTGCTTCATTTGTTTTTTCTATTCAAGACTCCAAAATCTGGTATATAATGTAGTCACATTCTTTATAAATCTCCCATGAGAAGATAGTCAAGCTTAATTTTTAAAATCTTTAATATTTCTTGAACACATAATTACATTTTATTAAATATTTTCTTTTATTCAAAACTACAATTTAAAACTATTGACTCAAGCTCTGTGGCATAAATGGCCAAGCCGAGCAGGAGAGCCAAGCCGGGTGCCTCGCCGGTGCTGTGGATGCCGGAGCAGACACCGGATGCCGGCTTCTGGGGGAAAGACTCCCTGACTTGAGGTGAAGGAGCACTGCTGGTAAATAAGCGGGAAACCCTGGGCAGAGGGATCCTGAGCCAACCAACAGGGTAAGAGAGTTTTTAACCAATAGAATTCATTACCTTAATTAACAAACAGCCAATCACCACCTCCCATAACCAGGCAATCAGCACCTCCCAGTTTGGATACCCTATTTACATAATATGTTAATCTAGTTTTCAAACCCCAACCAATGCCCTGGCTCAGAACCAGTGATTGACCAATCAGAGCATGGCAACTGGGAGCTCCACCTCTCCAGGGGCGGTGACACAGCGAATCTATATCAAGTGCAGTCCAGGATCCCTGAGGGTGCATTCCAGTTTCCCCTGCTTCAGGGGAACCTGGAGCTTCAAGCTGAGCTGCAACTATGCCTCCTTCCCGCAGCGCCCTGGCGTCCTCCGCGTCATGTCGGTGGCTGGGTTCCAGCAGCAGTTCCGTGAAGGCCACTCAGGTAAGGCGCGTGGCAGGTGTGTCGTAGGGGCGGTCCGGGTCGGAGCTGCGAGGGGCACGCTGGGCCCTTGGCAGTGGGCGGAACCGTGGGGACCCGGCCTGGAGCCGAGCCCGCCTCCGTCGTGGCGGCCCCCACGCACCCCCGGGCTGGGAGTCCTCTCCTTTCTCGCCTTCTCTTCCACCTTATCCCGCGCGGCTCCGCGGGCTCCCGTGGCGTTCCTGGTGTCCTGCCTGGTGGTCTCACGCAGGGCACCCCCGCACCAGCACGCGGGGGAGGGGAGGGACGCGGTGCTGGGGAGCACTAGGACTCCGATAGGCCGCTTGGTGGCCACAGAGCCGCTCCCTGTCCCTGGGGGGATTCAGGTGCTGGGGGCAGGGGAAGCTTCACCCCGCAGCCAGGGGTCCAGCATTGAGCGACTGGACCCGGTGGCGCAAGGAGCTGGCGGTGGTGGCCCGAGGGTCTCCCAGACTCTGGGCTCCAGAGGGTGGAGGGAAGCGCCGCGGGGCCCCCGGCGCTGCCTGAAGTGAAATTCCCAGCTGCAGCCCGGGGGTTGGAGGGAAGGAGCGAGGAACCTCGGGCAGGGAAGTGCCACCTGAGTGGCAATTAGCGAGCGAGGGGCCTTCCAACCTGGCCCGGTGGAGGTAGCCTGGAGGGAGTGGGGGATGGCGGTTAGCAAACCGCATTTCAAATAAAATAAAATACAATAAAATACTCCCCCACAGATGCTCCCCCCTCCCCCCAGTCCTGGCCATTGCTGAGGTGGGAAAGCGCCGACGGGGATCGGGAATGAATGAAACGTGCGGGGAAGCCCGGGCTGCGCGTGCGGGCGTGGGGCGGCGGGGAGCGTGGGGAGAGAGGGGGCGATCTCTCCCCAGGTTGCAGCGGTTGCAGCGAGGAGGTGGGGGGCGGAGGGGCTGCGCGCGGGTGTGCCTGCCTGGAGAGGGTGGCAGTCACGCCGCTCTGCCAGTGTGAGCGCGGAGCAGGGGGCTTTTTAAAGGGCAGTTGCTGTGCTAAGGGCTACCCAGGACAGGATTTTGTAACTAAGCCTCCCCGCCACGGCTGTTGCTGTTCTCCTGGCTTGTTCGCTAACCTTTGTGTAGAAATGATGAGGATGTAATTTTTACAGCCCAGACGCGCTGAGGGGGTGTGGGCAGCGGGACTGGTCTCGCTGCCTGGCGCGGGCCAGGGGTGCCTCCTTGGGAGGGAGGGAAGGAGGGCTCTTTCCATGCTCCAGCCCTTCCCTCCTGGCCTGGGCTGCTGTCCTGAGAGGCTTCCGAGCAAAACAGACTCGGGGATCTGAGATGGGTTGGGGCGCACTCCAGCAGAAAGAGTTGAAAGAGGTGGGAAGGGGGAAAAAGGCAAAAAGCTTTGGAGAGGAGAGCAGAAGAGGTTTGCAGGTGGAGAGTGAGGGAAAGAGAATGCTATAGGAGCGGGGACTAGAGAACGTGCTGGCTGATTTATTTACCATGGAAACCTAAAAGCAGCCACTCTTCCGTTTGGCTCTTCCACACTTAGGTAATTTTATTCCAGTTGCCTGTATGTTGCTTCTCTCAAATGGATGGCGATTCAGGAAAGGGCTTCGAATTCGGAATTCATGACATCAGTGGGGCTTGTCTTGTATTGATTAAAAATCAAGGGAAGCGGGTGTGGCTCAGTAGATAGAGCCCCCATTTACCATATGGGAGGCCGGGTTCGCTTCCCCAGGCCTCCTTGTGAGGGCACACCGGCCTGAGCAGTGCGGTGGGCTGATGCAGCAACCTCACGGCAGGAAGCAACCTCACGGCAGGAAGCAACCTCACGGCAGGAAGCAACCTCACGGCAGGAAGCAACCTCACGGCAGGAAGCAACCTCACGGCAGGAAGCAACCTCACGGCAGGAAGCGGCTGTGGCGCAATGGATAGAGCACCCGCTTACCATAGGAGAGGCCCGGGGTTCGCTTCCTGGCCTCTCCTTGTGAGGGTAGGCCGGCTTGACCGGTGCCGTGGGCTGATGCGGCAAGACCTCACAGCAAGGGGGAGATAAGCAGACACAGAGAAGACATGCAGCGAATGGACACAGCAGCACAAGCAGCAAGGGGGGGGATAAATAAATTAAAAAAAAAAATCAAGTCATCCTCAGTGAATTAATCCTCTGCAGGGTGTTTTTTTTTGTTGTTGTTGTTTTTAACTCTGCCGGTATGGACTGTAGGTTGATTTTAGAGCTCGAAATGTAAAACACAACAGCTTTTCCTGTCATCTTGGAACTTAAAAGGTAGGTGAGACCTCTGATTAAGTGCTTAAGAAATGGACTTCCTTGAGGAAATACACCCCTGGTGGCCTTGGATTTTTGCTAATAGTAACCAGCTCCCCCTGTATTATAGTGAAACTATGTATCTCAAGTCATAGACTCTAGTGATCTATGTTTTAAAGAACACTCTTATTTGTAGGTGGTGAATTGATTATATTTGTGATTAGAAAATAATTTAACATCTCAACATAGCTTGAAGGAGTCCAGATATTACACTCTAAAGGACTCTTTTTCACATATCTCAAAGCTGACATAAGAAAAAGCCTCCCCTGCCTCCTTTGGAAGGAACATCATTTTAGATTTGAGGTTAACATATGTTACAACACCATTTTCATTTATTTCCTTCATATTCTCCTTGAAAGGTAATAGATAACCAAGACAAACATAGTGAAATGGTGAAAATCAATGGTAATTTTGGCAGGTCAAGTTGTTACTCTGGTGTTTAAAAAAGTGTCATCAATCAGGATTTTCCAGTAGCCAAATTGTCTTGTGCGGGCAGCTGGGTGACTCACAGCTTTGGCTCTAATAGTAATTGTAGAATGTGTACCATTTCCTTTTAGATGATGTGACTTTTTGTTGCTTGGAAGAGAACAAATTAGAATATTTTATATCCCACATCTGGCAATATGGCTGCCAGAATGTAGGGAAGGCTATCTGTTGAAGCACATCTGGGCTGTGAGAATTATGGACCAAATGAAAGAAAATAGTTAAGAAATTGCCCTATCCTAAATCACACTATTCTTTTCTACCATCACTTCAGACATCTTATCAAATGTCTTGAGCACATTAAATGTGAGCTTTATTACTTGATAATAACCTATCAAGGGAGTCATACTATGCATCTGTAAACCATTCCTGCCATTTTATTAACTCATCTTCATCTTTTCCTCTGTTCTTAGGGAATCAAGCACTGAACGACTTACTCTAATAATCTCATGTCAAATTTATATTATTACATTTCAGGTTAAAGAGTAGGCTTTGTATGCAAATGAGTACTACATCAATTCAAGGTGGCAATATAATTAAAATTAAAGTTTTATAACTACAAAGATGTTTTTCTTTATATACATTCTATAGTAACTTTTCATTTTGTTACTCATTTATTTCCCTTCAAAAAAAAGTTTGTGCTTGCAGTATAATCATTTTAAAAAGGGGTACTGCTTGAGACAGAAATAAAAACATATATATTTACTAAGTATCCATGTATGTCTTAGGTTACTTGTGATTTCGTTTGATTACTAACAATATTTCTTTTTTTCTTTATGGAATTTAGGTTAAATTGCATTATTTCTCCCCAATGACATAAATATGTTCTCTATGATAATCTGTTGCTTCTCCTGTTTTTGTTTTTACTTGTTTTTTCTTATATTTTATTTTTTCTCTCTCAGTTTTATTCTCTTTAACTAAAGTATTGATTCTGTTCACAAGAGAGAAAAATATTAAGATCATGGTGACATTCCAGGGGACTCTTGCCTATTGAATTACTGTTTAACTCAAATTTTCTCTCCAGTCTCTTATACTTTAATTCTGGTGACTCAATTATCATGTTAGATATTTTGGTGACGTAATGCAAAGCAGACCACCTGCACTTAGTGATTGCTTTTCCTTACTTTTGCCTTTGATCCTTTGAGTTTCAAGAAGATAAAGAAAAATTAGAGATGACACTTATAGATGGAAACTAACTCTTACTTTTTCCTCTGATCACTGAATGATCTTGTCCAACATTCAACATTTAACCTTTGTCTCGTCGTGGACTAAGAATTCTGCCAACCATTTCCTCTGTGGACTTTCTAGAAACCCTACTCCTGTAACCCTGACATTCAACCTCATATTTGAATATTTTTAGAATTTCCATTTGTCTCTACTTTCCAATTCCCACTATCCCAATTAAAAATATTTTCCAAAATTTTTTACATGGTTCATTACTTCAAGTTTCTAGTCCAGTGGTGAAAAACATGAGAAGAACTGAACCATGTTTTGAATGCTATAAGGTAGTTCTTATCCAGGAAAAATGTTAGGCAAGAATTTAGTCTCTTATTAGAAGTGAAGCGCTACATCCCCATCCTATTCTATTTACTTGGAGCAGTGCTCCTAAACTAGTTGAATACTCAAAGGCATTTTTAACATGTACTTCACCTAGCCTCATGTCCATTGAATAAACAGATGTAAGATAGAGTATCATAAAATGTATTGTTTTTTGGGGGGGTACATATATTTTAGGGAAATGATTCTTTCAGACTTTCCTTCTAAATTCTTTACTCATTTTCACTTGGGCTCTAGGATATTTTCTGTAGGCCCTGTTTTATTTTTATTATAATTCTTTTTTTTTTTGTATTTGCTTACATAAAAGTTATATATATATATTTTACATATTTTAAAAGATGCTTAGATTACATAAATGTTATACAAAAATTACAGGGATTCCCATGTTCCACACCTCCCACACCTCCCACAACATCCCACACCAACATCTTTCAACAGTGTGGCACATCACCTGCAATGGATATACACATCCTGGGGCTTTGCCACTAAGCATGGACCATGGTTCACATTGTAGACCACACTCTCTCCCACACAGTTCTGCATGGTATATGCTGCTGTAAAATGGCCTATATCTGTCATTGTAATGTCACTCAGGATAATTCCCAAGTACTGAAAAAGCCCCTGTATTACAACTGCTTTTCCCTTCCCTGCCCCGAAAGCATCCAGTGGCCACGGGCTCCAACTCACTGTTGTAATTTCTTCCATTGCTTGAATCGCAATATGTCTACAACTGAATATCATTAAGTCCACTCTAGTCCATAGCTCTTCCTCCAATCCTGAGGAGTTTGGAATGGTGATGTCCACTCCACCTCCAAGTGAGTGGGGGCCCATATCCCATGGATACAATGGATGTGACTATCCTGTCTGCAGCTGCAGGCTTTCTCCATTCCCTGGGATGGCAGTTGTCCATCATCGTCTCCTTATCAGGTGACTTGGGTGAGTCCATTGTGCTGTAGAGTAGGAGTTGCAGATCCACCGAGATTCCAGGCACATCTGGCACATAAGCAGGCCAGAGGCTCGTCTCTGGAAGTACACCTACAAACTCCAGCATCACATATAGGTTTGAATAGAAGGGACTGATGGACCATGTGTAGGGAGGACTTATTTGAGTCCAGCTCTGTCACTCTCAGGAGCACAGATTCCAAAGTATAGCCCATTGATAAGGCGTCAATCTCTGGGGCTATCCCCCCTTATATAGGACCTGGGTGTCTCCAGAGTCCTCAGGAGCCCCTCTGTGTTGGGTGATATCCACTTTGGTGTTCTATGAGATCCTTCTGAGGTATGCATAAGCGTTACCTCTGGGATGACCTCCCAACTCTCTTTGAAGTCCCTTAGCCACATGAACTCATTTGTCTTTACCTTTTCCCCCTTTTATTCAAGGTTTTTTTTTCAGTTGGCACTTGGTATTAATCCTTCGTTGTCAGGGAGGCTCATCCCCGGAAGTCATGTCCCATATTGGGGGGAAGGTAATGCATTCATATGCTGAGTTTTGCTTAGAGAGAGGCCACATTTGAGCAACAAGGAGGCTCTCAGATGGCAACCCTTAGGCACCCCATAACAGTAGGTTAAGTTTCAATTACAAGAGCAAAGACTCATGAAGCTAGTCATCAATAACAAGAACCCATCATTGGGCCATCCTCTTTTGCCAGACACTGCCCCTGCACTCAGGGGACTGTTGCTGCTCCCTTGGAGAATGTGGCAGTGCTCTTCAGGCTGGGAATTCAGTATTCCCTCATTTATTGAGTGATTGTCTACCCACTGTGACCATGTCCCATCCCTCGATCATTTGAACAATTTTATATATCTTTCATGTATATTCAGATGAACTTACTCCCATGAATCCCCCATCCCAGACACCCCCTACCAATGATCCTCTGCAGGCCCCATTGTAACCCTTCTGTGATCTATACCTTCCTTGAAGATGAAGCCCATATAATAGCCAAATACAAATTAATAGGAAAATGAAATAATAATGATAAGCTTAAATGAAAGCTTAAAATACAAGTAAACTCAGAAAAAAAGAACTAAAAATAAAATATAATTAATGGATTGGGACATTAAATAAAAATGGGAAAAACCAAAAAAAAAATTGTTTTTCCTTTTATCACTGCATTATTGGATGTCCTGTGTACCGTTGACACCTTCCCCCTCTGATTCTCCAGTGTCTCCCAAATTTTCATCTAATTTTGAAAGAAGATTTAGGTCACAGCAAAGTCACACAGGGAATAGTAGAGATTCCCATATACCCAACCTCCCTCCCCTTTCCCCACCCCATATTAAAACCTTTTTTTGTGTGTGTGGATGGTAGCATTGTTATAAGTGTTATACAGATAGTGAAACATAGCTACTAAACCTTGTCAATGGTCCACAGTATAGTTTACAATTTAGATGGTACATTTTAATAATTTTTGATGATATTTACCTTGTCCTGTGTCCATTAATATAAGGTAATGAAAAACATTTCCCATGACCACTAAATACCCCGTTTGATGTTTTGTGTTCCTTCCTCCCCATCCCCCCTGGGGCATATGACACTCCCCTGTCTTGACTCATGGGATGACAAGATTCATAGTTACATGCCCTGGGTATTCTGACTTGCCTTCCTAATCTACCCACCTGTTAACCCTGCACCACCAACCCAGTAATATCACTACCAACCTGTCCTATCCTTCAATGTGCAATTATACTCTATCTCTTTACCATAGATTATATCCATATGGGTGATGGCTCACAACCTACTCTTCTCTTGCTCTCCCTTGTTAACCTATCTTTCAGACAATGGTTCTCAGAGACTGCTCACTTTCCTCAATTCAAATCAGTGAGGTCATATACTGTTCATCCTTCAATGCCTGGCTTGCTTCACTCAACATAAGGTCTTCAAGATTCATCCATGTTATTCCATGTGTTAGCACTTTATTCCTTTTAACAGCTGAGTAATTTTCCATTGTATGTATGTACCACATTTTGCTTATCCATTCATCTGTTGATGGGCACCAGGGCTGATTGCAACATTTGGCAATTGTGAACAATGCCGCTATGAACATTGGTGTGCATATATCTGTTCGTGTCTTTGCTTTCAATTCTTCTGGGTATGTACCCAGCAGTGGAATCACTGGATCATATGTAAGATCTATTTTTAGTTGTCTGAGGAACAACCAAACTGTCCTCCACAGATGCTGGACCATTCCAGAATCCTACCTGCAGTGGATGAGGGTTCCTATTCCTCCACATCCTCTCCAACACTTATAATATGCGGTTTTTTTAATAGCTGCCATTCTGATGGGTGTAAGATGGTATCTCATTGTAGTTTTGATTTGCATTTCCCTAATAGCTAGCAATGTAGAACATTTTTTCATGTGCTTTTTAGCCATTTGTATTTCTTCCTTGGAGAAGTGTCTTTTCAGGTCACTTGCCCATTTCTTAAATGGGTTGTTAGTCTTTTCATTTTCAAGGTGTAGAATTTCTTTATATATGCAAGATATTAGGCTCCTATCAGATATATGGTTGCCAAATATTTTCCCCCATTGGGTAGGCTGCCTTTTTATTTTCTTAATAACGTCCTTTGAGGTGCAGAAGTTTTTAATTTTTCATTTATCTATTTTTTCTTTTGCTGCTGTGCTTTGGGTGTGAAGTTCATGAAACCATTTCCTATTACAAGGTCCTATAGATGCTTCCCTACATTATCTTCCAAAGTCTTTATGGTTTTGGCTCTTATATTTAGGTCTTTGATCAATCTTGAGTTGATTTTTGTATAAGGTGTGAGATAGTATTCCTCTCTCATTCTTTTGGATATGGATATCCAGTTCGCTGCAGTTGAAGAGGCCATTCTCTCCCAACTGAAGGGGCTTGGTGGCCTTGTTGAATATCAGATGACTGTATATGTGAGGATCTATATCAGAACTCTCAATTCAGTTCCATTGGTCAGTACGTCTATCCTTGTGCCAATACCATGCAGTTCTGAGCACTGTAACTTTGTAGTATGTTTTAAAGTCAGGTAGTGTGATACCTTCAACTTCATTTTTATTTTTCAGTATGTCTTTGGTGATTCAGGTCCTCTTACCTTTCCAAATATATTTTGTAGTTAGTTTTTCCAGTTCCTTAAAAAATACAGCGATGATTTTTATTGGAATTGCAGTAAATCTGTAGATTAGTTTGGGTAGGATAGACATCCTGATGATGTTTAGTCTTCCTATCCATGAACAGGGAATCTTCTTCCATTTATTTAAGTCTTCTTTGATTTCCTTTAACAGTGTTGTGTAGTTTTCAGTATATAAGTCCTTTACATCTTTAGTTCAATTTATTCCTAAGTTTTTGATTCTTTTAGTTACTATTGTAAATGGTATATTTTTCTTGATTTCCTCCTCAGATTGCTCATTATTGGTGTACAGAAATTCTACTGATTTTTGAGCATTGATCTTATAGCCTTTGAAATTACTGAACTCCTTTATGAGTTCTAGAAGCTTTGTTGTAGATTTCTCAGGGCTTTCTATGTATAGGATCATGTCTTTTGCAAATAATGAAATTTTTACTTCTTCTTTTCCAATATGGATCCCTTTCATATCTTTTTCTTGCCTCAATGCTCAAGCAAGTACTTCTAAGACAATGTTAAATAGGAGTGGTGATAGTGGGCATCCTTGTTCATGATCTCAGAGGGAAGGCTTTTAGAATTTCACCATTGAAGATGATGTTAGCTTTGGGTTTTTCATATATACCCTTTATCATATTCAGAAAGTTTCCTTCTATTCCTATATTTTGCAGTGTTTTTTATTATGAAAGGGTGATGTATTTTGTCGAATGCTTTTTCTGCATCTATACAGATGATCATGTGATTTTTTTCTTTCAATCTGTTTATGTGGTGTATTACATTGATTGATTTTCTTATATTGAAACATCCTTGCATACCCATGATGAAACCCACTTGGTCCTGGTGAATAATCCTTTTGATATGTTCTTGAATGTGATTGGCAAGTATTTTGTTGAGGATTTTTGCACCTAGGTTCATTAGAGAAATTGGTCTGTAATTTTCCTTTCTTGTGGTATCTTTGTTTGGTTTTGGTATTAGGGTAATGTTGGCATCATAGAATGTGTTAGGCAATATTCCTTCTACTGCTGTTTTTTGGAAGAGCTT
>JAQZBX010108652.1:0-10539 GCA_029593785.1 Cabassous unicinctus
AAATGCAAACACATTGCACACAAATAGCACTTGTTTGTCAAATGAGCAAAGGCAGGGAAATTGATGAGGGTACTAATTATTCTTAAAAGAGGCAGAAGAGAGTGAAAGGCATTCAAAGAATTCATGATGAAGTGAGGAAGAAGGGAAAGGATTTTTCCAAACTTTAATAGGCTTCAAGATTCACAGACAGCCGGGCTGACAGCAGGACAGGACTCTCTCAATTAGAAACAGGCCTCCTCCTCTATTGCAATCCTGTCATTTTCCTTGTGGATAAAGGCAGTTAGCATGTAGATTTTTGACAATTATGAAATTTTCTATTTTCTTTCCAGCACTGAATATCTATGCATAATATAGGAATATGTACAAGTGTTTTGACTACTTTTTGTTTTCTTGGGTTTTATGAAAATTAATGCTTCTCCCTCCCCCATAAATACTAAATGAAACAACATGGTTATTCAAGCAGCAGAGTCTTTCAGATAAAGGTGCATTTATTCACTATTTAAACTAACTATGTAAATGAGCCACAATCTTGAGTCTAATTGAAATTACTCTGGACTTAAAAGAAGACAAGTAGAATTTGGTTTTTAAGCCACAGATGCTTTCTTGCATCAAAGTTATGCCAAAAGTTTCAAGAACAACTAGAACAAATTGTTTGAACTAATACACTAATCTTAACTTGCAATTACTTTAAACTACTTGCAAAAAATATCCATATTTGAATATCTCACTTGTATGTCCCTTCTCCAAACAACAGATAAAGAAGACACTAGGAAGCAAGGACCTACAAAGGAGAAATATCTTGGAATAGAGAGGTAACCACAACCAAAAGAGGAGGTCATGGTTTTATTTTTCTCAAGGGTATTTGCTTTTTTAAAGGACATGGTTAAAGAATGAGAAACTTCCAAGATCTAAAGAAATGAAGACCTATCTGTAAGAAGTCTGATAGCGTGACTGTTTAGGATGGAAAATATATGTGCATCTGAAGTAGGATGAGCTATTTGATATTCATGAAAATCATACAAGGGAGATATCAAAAACTTTTCAATGAAAGTTTACAATTTGCAGAGCCCTGTGGTAGTTCTATAAGAACTTGTTCTTGTCCTCAAAGAGCTTTTAACCTAGTGGGACCATAAAAAAAACCACACATTTCAATCTAATAGGAAAATGTTTGGTTCAAGACATAGCATAGAAAGAGATGTCACATGAAAGTATGAAGATTGGAAAACCAATTCTCCATGCTGAGGTGGTCAAGAAAAATTATGATCACTAAACATAGACAGTGTCTTGCTTTGCCTAATTTTAGAAACATATCAACTAACCAAACTCTACTTTTCTGCTCCTTACTTGGTCCTAAACTCTTTTATTATAGGTTTCATGTACAGTATAGGCAATCTTGGGAAATCCTCTTCTCCATTTTCTCACCTACTATGCTACCTCTTGATCATCAAGACACTCTCACAAAGGGTAGTTGATATCATGAGAATCTACTTACCTCAGTGGCCATAATTTCTTTCTATTATCTACTAAAAATGTTTAAACTATCCTAATAAAAGGTAAGATTTGGTTATTAAAAGAAAGTACCATGTGGAGTTATAGTTGAGTGATCCCATTTGAAGTTAGAAAATATCATGGAAACACATTCAGCTGGGACAGAAAAGACATATTCTTCCCAGAGTCTTGCTAAAGTTTTTCCAGGGCTAAAACATTTAATCTCAATCATCTTCCACTACTGGGATTGTGGCTTAATAAAATGGTGTTATATTGTCCCTGGTTTCTGAAAATAAATACAAACTGTGGGCTCCATATGGGCATACAGGTCCAACCAAGAGTCCTCTCCACCCTGAGCCAGGGCAGCTCTCTCTGTCCAGAGATGCCCTGCCTGATTAGTGTGTCAAAGAGGCAGCCAAAGTCAGGAATTTATTTCCCAGGCAGTGTGGGTTATTCAAGGAACTTTCAAATGTGCTATGGTTACTTACATTTATAAACACTAGGTCTGGATTACAGGAAATTATATCTAGACTAGGATAGAATCTGCAATATGAGGGATCCACATAGATTCCTGGATAAGAATAGTGACTCAAATCTTTAAGGAGGGTGTTTGTTTACTAGAGAAATAGAGAAATGCTGGAATCGCCAAGCCTGGGTCTAGGGACCACTCTACTGGGCATATTATCTACATTTTATTTCATGTGATAAGTCTTCACTCTGATGACTTGGAAATTGATAATAATCACATATATTGTGCTCTTATTTTCCAGCTAGGTCTAAAGCAGGATGTGATAGGTTGTTTGGCTATTTCTTTGAGGTCAGTTGAGAAATGTCAAGGAGCTTACTGTCCCAGAAAATCTTTGGTCCAGTTTTGTGGGCCCAGGAAATCTTTAATACAAGAAAAATTCAAACTCGGCGTGGGGAGTGGTAAGAATGGTAAGAAAGCACTGTCCTGGGAAGCCTTCCTGAGTGAGATTTTAATTACATGCTACCTTTATCTGTTTCCTGCCATTTAAATCCTCCCCTCTCTAAAGTTTCTCTCTCCTCCTCTTTGAACTTGGGACTATAATAATGTTTTTAGGGTATTCTGATTTTTGGAAGACTCCTAGAGATATTGGAATAGCTGTTGTTTAGACTGCCTACAAATCCCCTTAGACATTTGCCACATTAGCCTACTCTTCTTAAAATTGCCGCATTCTCAAGTCTTCTTTATGAAAGGAAAAATCCATTCACTGGAAGATTTTTCTCACCAGAATTTTAGAAAGTCAAAAAGGATTTCCCCATGCAAACTACTTCAAAAGGACCCAGGTCATTCACAGCATGCATATGATTACAAAGTAAGTCTCCTCTCAGCACACAGTATCAGCTCCGAATGTGCAAAAACAAGCTGAACTTTTATTCAAAGCAATAACAGCATGCACTCTGTGCTTCCTCGTCTCTTCTCTTCTCCTAAAAGCAGTTTAGCACCTTCACTTTAATGATATCTCAAAGAATTCCAGTGAGCCAAGGAATGAGAGCATGGAGCTGGTCTCTACCAAATGAATGGCTTGCAAAAGATAGCTCTATCAGAATGCTCAAAAGGCTTGTACAATCTCTCTCCCAAATGAGATTAGAATGGATTTATGCATAATTTCTGAGTAATTCTCCAGACCCATTTTTCATACTAGGGTTATGATAATCATGTTTTGGTCTTCAGGGATCTCATTTTGAGCCAAACAAATTTGTAAAAATATTGACTGACATTTCTCCAGTTTCTACCATAACTTCCTTTATCAGTATTGGGTATATAATGTTTGATTTGGTGTCTTGTCAATTACAACATATTCTAACACTTTCAGAGTTCCAGCCAAAGCTATTAGCACAGTCTTACTTTCCATTTGATATCCCAAGAAACTTAATCTTCAGTTTGGGCCAATTCACTCTTTCCTGTTGACCACTGATTTTGTACAGAGGAAGAATTATTATTCTGCAATATTCCTACTTCCTTGGGTAGCATTTCCCTCATTTCAAAATTATGCTTTTTTTGCCTCTTCTGAAAACTTAATCCCTACTCTAATTATGTATCTAACGCATATAAGAGAAGCATGATAAACTAAAAGTGTAACAAAAAATGCATCTTTAAGGACATAAAAAACCTCAAGTTATCTTGAAGTATAAAAATATTTATTATCTCTAGAACTGCAGGGTTGGGAAAATGCAAATTAAAACTAATTACATACAACTTGATACATGCATGATGAACTTGATACAAATTGATATATACTTATCAAGTTGGCAAAATTAAAAAAGGAAGATAAACTACTGATGAAAGTATAACTGGTATACCCTTTATAAGAAAAAAAAAAGTATATGTATCAAAAGTTTAAAAATCCACATATATCTTAAGCAACTTTACCTTACATTTTTTCCCCAAGATTATCAAATGGGAAGAGAGATTGATGAAAAGGTCGTTTGCTGAACCATTACTTGTAATCGAATGTCCTACAATAGGAAATTGATTAAGAAAACTGATTATATTCATGGGATAAAGTATTATGCAGGCATTAGAAACAATATTTTACTGTAAAATTCTTATACTTGTAAGTAAAAATTAAGCAGACTATAAACACTACATATAGAATGGGATATATATAAATGAAAAACTTTTTATCTTTATATTGGGAAATCATAGATGATTCAGGCTATTTTTTCTGTTTTTGAAGTGTCAAGTTTTTAAATCGTGCATGCATCTCTTTTATAGTGTGTCAGAGATATAGCATATAATTTCTCTATTTCAAAATACACAGAATTCTATGAGCATTAGTAGGCAAAGATTTTATAAAGAGCCAATCATTTGCAGGCTGCAACTTTTAAAAGAAAGTCATCAACTCAGACTTCAAATACAAGGCTAAATGGGGTATTTCATGTAAGGTATTATCATAATGTATCTTTTTTGAAAATATTACTTATTTTGATCTAAAAAGAGAAAACTAAAATAAATGATTCAAAGAAAGCTATTTTATCATAATGAGAGCTTTTCCTTTTAAAATTACAGGGGCTATAAAATTTGCAGAATGAATATGTGGTAGCTGTTTTTTGTACAATTAATTAATAAAATTATCAACCAGGTTTCTGAGTATTTTGAAGATGCCTTAAAAACAGTTAAAAGTTCCTCTAGGTTAATGCTGTGGCTCTGATTAAAGCATATGCAGAAAGACAAGTTGCTAGTCCCCTTCTAACCTAAGAAGCATAGCAATATATATGCAGTGAATCTTCAGAAATGATCTATTAATTTCAACAAGTATTTAGTGAGCCTCTACTGTATTCCTAGTTCTGTCTAATCCCTCCATAGACAAGAAGAGGTATGAGTGTTATGTTCTAACTCAAGGATTAAAATTTTAACAAAGAATAAATCAATACATGAATGAGAAAATTAGCAGCAGTACAAGTACGCTTGAAGAAATGGAAAAAATAATGGAAATCAGAGACATAAAATATCAGAGAAATGGTAAAAGAGGTTATCAGAAATCGTAGTTATTGGCAAAATTGAGAATTGTTGGTTAGATTTGAGTAGATACAAACTCAAACCTCCACAGAACCAGGCGAGTAAGTATTGGTATAAAACAGGTCAGCATAAGATGCAATAGACAGGCATGTAGAAAATGGCAAACCAAAGAGGGGGCAATCACTGTTCTGTTCCAGCAGGCTGTTGACAAAATGTCAGGTAGATCTGGTGTCCTTAGGTTTTAGATATTCAATTCTAGTTATCTGCCTATAGGCAAAGGGGAATTCTAACCAAGACAGGGATGCCAATCGATTCTACTGCACAGTCATACTTCCTTTATCACTCAGGGTTCCGGTCAGAGAATCAGAGCTACTAGGATACATATATTAATATATTAGATAATTACAGGAATTTGACCTTATGCAATTGTGGGGGCTGGTTACATAGTCTGTAGCTATTGTCTACTGTTTCTGCATCTGGTGATGGAGCCTGAAGTCCACAAGGAACTCAATTAAGAAAGGAGAATGGATGAGAAGGGGGAAACCTGGAATCTGCAAGGCTGAGCTGGAACACTTGGGAACAATCTAGAACCTTGCATCGGCTTCTCATTACTCCCAGGCTTCCAACTTCAATGACAGAGGTGTCCTGCAGGAGAAACTGTGCTGAGTTGCTGCCCTATGCTAACCAGGTGACAAAAAATATAAGCAATAATGTGTGTGAGTTGCAGCACCTTGAGCCTTCCTCTGATCTCCAAAGGTAAAAAGTAATATGGCTGCTACATCTGCAGATCCTCCCTGTTCCTTTTTCAGCCTCTTCATTCCTGGGATAGATGTGTGTTAGCTTCTCGGTGGAGGATGCCAGAGTCTCTTGCAGGACACTCCCATCATCACAGTTGGAGTGTTGGAAGACTGGAAGTAGCTTAGATGAGATGTTAAGATGAGAGTTTGGACCTTGCTCTCTGCTGGAATAAATAATGCTGGCCTAGTCACTTAACTGCTCTAGGGCTCAATTTTCTCATCAATAAGATGAAAGAATTAGGGTTGGCTCTAAATTGGCAAGCTTATAAAGGCAATGCTTGTTGAAAGCAAAGTCATGTGCAAAAATTGCACTGAGAGGTCACTCACTTCATTGTTATGTGGCGTGTATAGATGCCGAACACAAGACCAGAGTCGGGCCAAGGTAAAGGGCAGCAATTTCAAATAAGGAGAAACAGAAAGATAGGAAAGTAAAGGATAGAATATTGAATTGAGAATCAGGTGACCTCGACTCTTATGCTGACTATGTCACTGACTGCTTGACCTAAACGCATCCTTTTAGCTTATGAAGACAGATTTCTACTGTGCAACCTGAAGACATGAGGTAGTAGTGCTCTGTGGAGCTTTAAAAAAAATTTAATGCACAGATCCCATCCTCAGAGATCCTGGTTAAATTGATCTGCAGTGTGGCCTGGGCATCAGGATATTAGAAAGCTGCCCAGATTCTAATGTGCAGCCAAGCTTGAGAACATTTTATTAGGTTTTGCTTTGGAAAACAGCAGTATGATTTAAGGGTTATGGTAAGACTTCACACACATGCACGTGCACACACACACGTATGTCCATCACAAACCTGTCAGGTTACATGATATTTTATCCTCAGAGAATCATCGCATTGGGTTTTGATGTTTCACCATTACTTATTAAAATTCATATACTCCAGATATATGTGACACCTTGAACTTAAAATAAGTTTATCTTACCTAGAATCATGAAAACTCTAATTTGGAAAGAATCTCAGAGGTCACAAGTTCAAATGAGAAAATATTTTTCTTATGATTTTTACAGATAAGGAAAGTGAAATTCAGAGATATCTTCAGTGTTAGGCTTTTCGACAAGCACTTATTTTGGTATGTATCTAGGGGAGGATTTTAATTAATGTCATCTTTCTTACATAATGTTTTTAAGAGGAAGAGATTTGGGACTGTACTTGTGGGATCATGCATTGTTTAAAGCCACCTGTGTTTTTTATCTCAACCACCTTTAGGGTTTAAAATCCTTTTTGGATGGGGAACACCATGAATGACGTGGAAGCCTTTAATATGACTCAGTTATCTAAATAAACCTTTCCTGCTCTGTTTTCTCATCGCCCTGTGATTGCTTCCCATGGTCTTCCTGTCACTCTTCCACCTTTGATCTAACCCACAATATTTCTGCTCTTTTAGCCAAAGAAACTGTTAGAGCCTAATCCAAAAGCAAAAAGCTAAAGAGAATATGGCATTACCTAACCCCAAAGGAAAAGGATATCCCCTTATATCAAAGCACATTACTTATATCAAAGTAATGTACATGTCTGCTCTCAAAGATACATTGAGCATTATGCCCGTCCTGGAATTGATTGGGGTTCCGCCAGAGCCCCAGTCTACAGATTCATAGCACATTAAATCAATTAATCCCTAAATGTAAAGTTCTAGTCTGTTTAAGCTTTGGTTATTCTAATTATGGTACACCCTTTCACTCCTTCTAATCAGCATATTTCTTGTCTGAGTCAAGCCCGAGGTATCCTAGTACCAGATGCTGGTGAAATGATGCCTTCAATGGTATGACCTCATCTGAGATTCCATGTGAAGGGATTCTGAGGAGCTCACACAAGCATAAGGTTTTGACCAATATATTTATATCTATTTGTGATTTAAATTGGAATTGGAATCACGCAAATCTTGTCAAAATTATATTTCTGGCTTACTTTTCTATAGAGGAAAAACAATCATTTTTCTGTACAAAAATAACTGCAAACATTTAAATCATCAAGAAATCCTCATAAGTGTGACATTTTTCTTCCTTTAATATCTAATTTAAAGCATAAGGGTAAGTGCAGGGTTTGGGTATATCATGTATTGTTTACATAGGGCATATTATTTACATAAAGTGCATTTGTAGAATCTATCAAATTGAAAAACTATTTGGTATGTTATCATTGTTTAGCCTGAGAGAGAGCGAGAGAAAGAGAGAACTAGTCTCTTAAGCTTTTTGATAAATGTCAACAAGATTTCTCATTGACAGGCCTCATGCAATCATTTTTTAAAGAAATGAATGAGAAATAAATTTAAATCTTTAATGAAATCTACCCAGGAAGAAGAAAAACTGCACTACAATCACTTGGAAAAGTTGCAAAAATGATATAAGTTGCTATTAGATTTAATATGCTGTCTTTTTAAAGACTTGTTATTTAAGAAGTCTCAGGGTCTTTGTTTGGGACTTTGGAATTTATTCATAAGCTAATGATTTTGACCAAGAATTGTAATCCTCTCCCCTTCATTTTGATTCAATGATGTGCAATGTATGTGTTACTAAAAATCGTTTAGGGTATCACACAGCATTTTAAATTAAAATAATTAGCATAGAATGATGTAGTAAGCATTCAGGAATTACAGTCTTTACTCTATCACTTACTAGTTGTGTGATCATATTACGTTTTTTTAAGTTGTAGCTTTTCATCTGCAAAATGTATTATGTGAAAACTAATGATAATTCATGTAAAACACTTAGAAAAGTACCTGATAAAATAACAGCTACATAGGAGAAAAGAACTTTTTGAAACAAAATATGTTTACCTATATGGAAGTTGTTACTTAATCAATTATCCCCGTTTATTAAGGATTCTATCAAGTTTTATCTTCTCCCAAAAAACATTCACCAAAACTTGGCAACCTGAATCTCACAACTTCCTCCTCATTCCTAAGATTTCTTCACACTCTGTTAACTGATTACATTTTTACTATTTTAAAAATATTTTTTCTGTTTATTTAATATTCTCACACATAGTATTTAAATTAGAGAAATACTTTAAATTGATTTAAATTGATGAAATAATTTATTTCTTTGGAGAGAGGTGTGTTGTCTTTGTGTGTTCAAGCACAATTTTGTTATAAAAATGATATGTGTATATTCAATGCACTTTATTATTTACTTTATTTACAAATAATTAACATAGCATACAAATAACCAATTTATAGAGTATATTTTAATGATTTTAGTATATTCACAGAGTTGTGCAACTGTCATCACATCAATTTTAGAATATTTTCATCACCTCCTAAAGAAACCCTGTACCCATTCACAGTCACTCCCAGTTTCTCTTTCCTACCACCCACACCTCAACACAGCTCTAGGCAACCACTAATCTACTTTCTATTTCAATAGATTTTCTGATTTGGATATTTCACATAAATATAATCATACAATTTTCTTTCACTTAGCACAACGTTTTAGAGGTTCATATATGGTTTAGCATGGATCAATGCTGTGGCCGAGGGAATGAAACCGAAGCGGCACTCTTGAGGGTACGGATGAACTAAGTTTTACTACGCGTGGGCCCAGAGGAGAATTCAGTTTCCAAATTCTGAGCCCTGTTTCTCGATTTTCATAAGTTTATATAGGAACAAATATAAGCGGCAAATTCCTAAGCAAGCGGACAGGCAGGGTTACAAAAGCAGAGGAGCAGGTTAGCTTATCTTCCTAAAAGCAGAGGGCCATTAGGGAGGAAAAGAGTCATTATCTGTTTAGAGTTGTAAATTTCAGTTCAAAGGGGCAGGCAGAGAGTGCTTATCTTCCTGACTTGGGATTCCATGGAGAAAAGGTGGGGAGGAGGGGAGAAAGGGACCGAGGGTAGTTTATTTTCATAAAGCTGTGGGTTTCTGCCGAGGGGGGTTAGGGTTCCAGCACTTCCCTTATCATTCCCCCCTTTTGATGCCCTTATAATTCTTTATGGGGCATCATCTGCTAACATGGGGATTTTTCTATAGTCCCCAAGGGCTGATATTTAACACGAGGCATTACTTGGTGTTTTAAGGTGTTTAAGCGGGAAGTGATGTATTGTGTTAGGTACCATAGAACACATGGCCCGAAAGTTAAGAGGAAGAAGACTGAGGCTATTACTGGCATAAATGGCAAAATCCAGGAGAGGAGATACTGAAAGTAGTTCCCGTTGGCAGATGCCTGGTATACACGGTTTAAATGGTCTTTGGCTCATTCCTTCAGTAGGGCCACTTTGTCCCTAACTATTCCTGAGGAGTTTGCATAGAAACAGCATTCTTCCCCCAGGGCCTGGCAGATCCCCCGTGAACTTGCGGTGAGCAAGTCTAATCCTCGCCTGTTTTGTAAGACCACTTCTGCCAACGAGTCTATCTGGTCTTGCAACCCGTTGAGAGCCCCCGATATTTCTTTGAGGTCATTTGATGTTTCCCGTGCTAGTGTATGTAAGTCCTCCTGACCAACTGCGAGTGAGGCCCCCGCTACTGCTGCACTCCTGAATACTTCTTGTCCTAAGAGTATTGGAATTGCCTCTATTGGTCATTTGGCTCGGAGAGCTTTACAGGCAATTCATCTGCATGCACCAAGAATGACGGTACTGGCCAAGCCAGGTAGCAGATGCCCTGGCCATCCTGGGGTATGTACCGGTAGGCATTGGTGCCACAGACCCAGATGGTAGAGAGTTTGCGGCGCATTGGTCAGGCTCATTGAGTGGGCAGGTGGTATTACAGTTGGCCTTTCCAAGAGGGAGGATGGTTGAAGACCTGGTAGTTATGTTTT
>JAQZBX010108653.1:0-10536 GCA_029593785.1 Cabassous unicinctus
GGGAGGAGGTTCACCCAGGGCATACCTATAAGTCATATGAATGTGTTCAAGTGTTCATGGGGCATTGTCACAGTAGGTGGAACTCTACACAATAACTGAAAGAATATCCAATTCCCATCCAGGGTTGTTCTGCCACATTCTCTAATGGGACAGCAAGAATCCCCTGAGTACAGGGGCAGTGACTAGTGAAGGAGGATGGACCATTGATGGGGCCCTTGATATTGATGACTGTACTTAACCTTTTCTTTTGAAACTGAAACTTAGTCTAGTATTATAGGTTGCCTAAGAGTTACCACCTTTCATGTATTTTCAATCTCATCCATCATGTCTTTCATTCTCATAAGGTCTGTTACTTTTCTTTGCAGACTTTCAAATTGTTCTTTATGCTCACCCAGTGTCTTCTTAATATTCTTTATCTCTTCAGTCATATTTTCTTTCAATTCTTTCAATTGATTTCAGAGAGTTGTGTAATTATCATTGATTCATTGTCTTAAATCCTGAATCTCTTCAGGATATTTGGTTTGCTCCTTTGGCTGGGCCATCTCTTCCTGTTTCCTAGTATGGCTTGTAATTTTCTGCTGAAGACTAGGCATCTGATATGTTGGTGAATTTACTCTGATGGCCAATTTCTCTTTCTTGCCTATTATTTTTTCACAGCTCTTCTTTGATATTTGGTTCAATTTATCCTAAAATTGCCCAGCTTACATTATCAAAATCATGCCAGGGACTCACTAATGGGGCACAGACTTTCTCCCAGGGTTGGAGCAAAGAGAGCTCTAAAAGCAGTTTTTGTCCCTGTAATTTCTAGACTGGCCATCAGATGGTGCTCGTTGGTGCACCTTTCCATGGAGGTGTTTCTTTCAACCTCTGCTTTCCAGTGTTTCTGATCTGGTCAGAGCCAAGCTTTAAAATGGGCTCTGCTGGTCAAATTCACTGAAGAAAAGACCTCCAACTTATCCTCCCTCTTCCCTCGTAACAGCTGACAGGGAGTAATATATCTGTTCCCCTCTCAGTCGGCTGTAGTGAGCCAGGGGTTTTACCCGGGAGATGGGAGCCATTTCCGGCCACTATAGGGGTTTCATAACACATTTGTTGTTTTGGGTTCTTCCCCTCTCAGTCCCTTGCCCTCCTGGGAGTTGTACAGCACTGTCCTGGTCTATTGACCCCCAAAGCAGTTCCCTCAGACAGCTTTTGGCCCTTTCTCCATTGCTTCTATGAGAGAGTTGAGCCCTGCCTCCCTACTCTGACGCCAGCTTCCTGAAACTCCTCCTCATAACACTTTAAATAATTGACCAACTGCCTGAGATACAGTAACTAATACTAAAATGGGCAGGTAATCCAGTGAGAAGCTATAGCATAGGAAGTGACCTTAATCTGTACCAAAAAATTAAAAATACGTATTTTTTTTTTAAACCACAAACCTCAGACTTGAATTGTTTGGCAACCCAAGGTGAAAAAGAAATTTGACAAAAACTATAATCATATCATGAAAGTAAATTTTATATTTTCTTTTGGGCCATATGAGACAGTCCTATCACCCTATTCATTGCCTTGGGCTGAAAGCATGGGAGAAGCCTGTTCATTATCCTGTAAGCTACATATGAAGGAAATGAACATCTCACAAAAGATGGAGGTGGGTAGTCACCTGGACTTTAGGATGGGAATGCACGTGGGGATGGCAATCTAAGGCTATGGGGAAGAGACTTTCCTGGGTTTAGGGGGCCTAAGAATCTAAATAATGGGTGTTCATATATGTGGCAGACACAAGTTGTCCCTGAAAGCCATTTTTCCCTTTTGTTCATAATCAGTGTTTTCATTTTACAAATTTCTCAGACACCACCCCCCCTCCTTGCAGTTCACTAAGTTCTTGCCAGTGGAATGTGAGCAAAAGTGATGTGTGCAACTTCTACTTCACTTGCTTAGGAAGAAATTGCCTTCCCTGGACCTCTCTTCCCACTTTCTGCAGGTAAGGTAGTGATTCCACTTGGCTTTGAAGGTGGGGACAGTGCCTCAAGGAGGTGGAGCAACATGGTAGATAGACCAAGGAGCCTGCATGGCATGTGAAGCACTAAACAGGGCAGACTGTGTATGAAAGAGAAATAACTTCTATTTTACTAAAGTCATTTGAGGGTCTCTTTGTTACAATGGCTTAGTCTTAACCTAACTAATTCCATGTATTTACTCTGGCCAGTCAGCAGACAGGACCTTATTCCAGGGGAAAACCTAGGTGATTCTTTTAAATTATGAGGAAGTCTCAATAGTTGAGGAAGGGGTACAACTGGTGGGGGTGGTGGGGATACCATTGTATTAGTTTCCAACTGCTACTGTAACAAATTACCACAAACTTAGTGGTTATCAAGAGATTATTCTGCAGCACAAGCAGTGAGCCAGTTTTCATCAGCTTTCGTACCAAGACAGCAATCTTTGTTTTCTGTAATCCGTCATCCGTTTCTTTGTTGTTATTGTTGAAGTCTGGGCTTAAGCTTTCAGGTCCTCCACAGCTGATATGTTCTTGTGGCAGATTGAATTATGTACCCCAGGAAATATGTTCTTAATCTTAATCTGTTCCTGTAGGTGTGAACCCATTGTAAATAGGACCTTTTGAAGATAATATGTTTATTTAAGATCTGGCCAACTGAATCAGGATGGGTCTTAATCCTGTTACTGGAGAAAAAGGCCAAGGGGAGGAAGAGGAAGCCAGAAGTCAATGGAACCCAGAAGAGAAAGAAGAGGACATCACCATGTGACAGGAAAGCCAAGGAACCCAAGGACTGCCAGCCAGCCAGAACCATACTGACCCTGAGGGGAAGCAAGCCTTCCAGCCTCTGAAGCCATGAGCCATTCCTGTTGTTAAGCCACCCTACTATGTGGTATTTGTCTTAGCAGCTGGGATATTAAGATACTTCTCTTCATTCATTTCCTTCTCATACTGTTTTCAAATCAACTGCATTTGCAGAATCATGTTTTTCTGCTTATAGAGAGCATTAATATTTCTCTTTCCTGTTGTAAGACTTTACAGGCATTTTCTTTACTTAAAAAAGTTCATTTTTTTAACCAAAATTATATATGAATATAGTTTAAAGAGCCTAAAAGAAGTATTACAAAAACAAACAAACAAACAAAAAACAGCATTGCTTTCTATTCCCCACTCTCACCAGGCAACTGCTTGAAATCCCATTTAGCTATTTCTTTACTTTTATGGCTCTAAGTAAAAATACTTATACAACCACCTCTAAAATTTTTTATTTTAGGCATTATCTATTTATTTGCCACTATAGAAAATGACATGTATTTTGCTCTCTTTCACCTCATACCCTCCAAAATATGACATTCATGTGCACTGTCTGTTCTCACCACCATCCTCCCATAAACAGTGTTTAAATAATTATGATCATTTAAGTGCTATTCAAAGCTGAATGTTGTAACAATTATCTTTCCGTTCTGCCCAGCCTTTTGTTTTCCCTGGAGTTAACTATGGTCATAGTTACTTCATTTGCTTAGAATTCTATATATTTATCAATAATCCATGCCTGTACCCACCCCCAAGTTGTTTAATTCACTGTTCAAAATGTTCAAACACATCAATCAATCTATCAGTTTCATTGTCTTAGACATATGGATTCATTGCCTCTGGGTGCTGCAAAGGGGTCATCCTTCAATGTCCCATCCTATATGACTCTTTTTGGATTGGACTCTCTGTTTTCTGGCTCTCCTATTTCCTGGATACCATCCTGTTTCTTGTTTTGCCTTCATGTTATGGTGGGCATTTCCTCCAGCATTTCCCTAAGAAAGTGGACATGGCAGGTAAATATTTTGAGAGCTTAATGTCTGAGAGTCTTTTTCAAATATAGCACTGGCCGGGTATAGAATTCTATGTTGGAAATTAAATTATATTCCCTCAGAATTTTGAAAGCATCATTCCACTGTTTTCTAGTTCTTCCCAGTATAACTCTTGAGAAGTATATACCATTATGATTCTTGACCCCCTGTATAAAACCTTCTCACCCTTCCCCCACCACCTGGAAATATCTGGAATCTTCTCTTTATTCCTGAGATTCTAAAAGTTTTCAATACGCACTTTGGTGTGCACCTACTTTAATCAGTTGTATAGGGAACTTTGTGCACCCTTCAATCTGAAATACTGTTCAGTTCTAGGAGGTTTTATTGAATTATATACTTGATGATTTCCTCCCTCTGTTTTCTATTTTCTTTCTAAAATTCGTTATCTGGCTGTTGGATCACCTCTTTGCCTCCCTGCTAAATTTTCTAGGGAATTTCTTCAACTTTACCTTACAGCTCTTCTCCTGAGTTTTTCATTTCTGCTATCATATTTTAAATTTCCAAGAGCCTTTTTTATTCTGTGTAATGTCTTTTTAATGGCATCTTGTTCTTATTTCATAGATTATTATCTTCTCTTATCTCTCTAATATTAATGATAGATATTTTAAAGTGTTAATTCCCTATATAGTCTTTATTTTTCATTAAATTCTTTGTTTTTGTCTTGGTTTTTATTGTTAAGGTCTATATTCAAATTTCATTAATTTCCCAATAAAATCCTTTGCAGCTTTTATTTTTTTCTGGTCCAGGATCCAATCCACGATCATACATTACATTTATTTGTCATGTCTTTTTAGGCTCCTTTAACTTGAAAGAATTCCTTAGCCTGAAGTTCTTGACCTTGACCAGTTATTTTGTAAAAGGTTCCTCGATTAGTGATGCCTGACGTTTTCTTATGGTTAAGTTCAGGTAATGCAATTTTTGCATGAATCCTATAGAAGTGCTGTTGCGTTCTTCTCAGTGCATCATGTCAGTAGGCCCATGAAATCAGTTTGGCCCGTTACTGGTGATGTTGACTTTAGATACGTGGTCAATATGTTGTCTGATACATTTCCTCACTGAAAAATTACTCTTTTTCTCTTTGTAATAAAAAAACTTGTGGGGAGAGTCTTTGAAATTAAGTAAATCTCCTGTTCCTTATCAAACTTTTATGTACTACTTTTATCACCCATTGATGATTTTCTAACTTCATCATTCCTCTATGTTTAGTTGGCATTCATTCATAAAGGAGACCTTACCCTTTTTTCCCATTTACTTATTTTTTCATTTATTTATATCAGTATGGATTCATGGATTATTATTTTATTAAGTGAATTATAATCCTTTACTATCATTATTTATTTTTGTGCTCAAATTTTCCCAGATTTAGCCAGTGGGAACCCCTTTAGCTGGTTTCTGTGTCTTTTTGATACATCTCTAGCACTCATTGAACACTTTCTTACTTTATGGAATAACAAAATATTCATGTCTCTCTTGCATTTTCCTGCTCTTACCCTAGAATCAGCTCCTTCTCCTAGAACCCGGGTTCCTTTTAGTGAGAATGGTATTTAAAAACCAAGATTTGGGAACTAGGTGTGTTCATTCCTAATGGGATATAATCGCTTCTCTGCCCTTTCAGGGGACAAAACAAGGAAATGTATGCATATATGTATATATGTATGTATGTACATATATGTTGTGTATGTATAAGCATAGATACACACAGGCAGCTGCAAAGTCTATGACTTCACACCAATACCTCTGATTCCCATCCCACACCACAGGGTTTTTCCTAGCCTTTCTCTTGTCCATTATATTGTTCAGTCTATCTCTTTCATTGAAAAGTTTGCCATAAATATTACTTTAATTTCCAAATTCTCAAATTATTGTTTTCTACTGTACCTTGGTTTTGTCTTTTAAAAATAACAATAAAATAATAATAATATTTAACATTTATTAAGCACTTACTGTTGGCTGGTACTGAACTAAGTGTTTTTTTACTAAGTGTTTTTAATATGGATTATCTCATTTAGGTTTCAAACTAATCTTATGAGATTAATATTATTTAAGCCCCCATTTCACAGATTAGGAAATTGAAGCACAGATTAGGTAACTTGACCAATTCCATCCATGCATCTAGAAAGTGGTAAGGGTAGGGCTTAATTTCAGGCAGTTTGATTCCTCAGCCCGTATTTTTAACCATTCTGAAGAAATTGGTTATATGTATTTAAGGTTGTCTTTTCTTTGCTCTCTTAATCCTGTCCTCATTCATTGGTCAATCTGCTTGCTGAGTTTGCTCCTGTTTTGTAGGGTCTTGGTTTTCCTCAGATATTTTCTGATTCTTAACTGCCTGCCTCTCCCAGTTTTTGTGACTCCACATTGGTCTTTGAGGTTGCAGGTTTTGGTGACAGGGGTGTGCTCTGAAGAGTGTGAGGGCCCCCTGTCTGTTCTGGGGTTACTGCTACCAGGACACACTCTGCCCCTCTGGTCTTAATGTCTAGTTACTGCTTTATCCTGGGGGCAAGCACCACTGCTAACCCCTGTTCAGCACATTTTGAGCAGGGAGAAGGGTTCCACCAGCCTGGTTGCTCCAAATTAAATATCCTGATGATTGTCCCAGGATATCCTCCCCTAGCTCATTCAGAACCACTCCCAATTCCAAAGCAGAACTTTCCTGGGGGTATTTTAGGCTGTAGTTTTCTCTGATCTTGTTTTCTCTGTTCATTTGATGCCATCTGTTTCTGTCTTTGAGAAATTTCTCAATTTTCCTAGTCCATTCATAAGAAATAAAGTATTTCTGCATGACCATACTTAAACCACCATAAACAAAGTCAAAAAGTGAAAGGTAAATGGAGGAAAATCTTTGCAATTCTTATTGCAATATACTGAGAACTCTTGCCAACTGATATTAAAAAAAACATGCATACATACCCACAATTCAACAACAATAAAAATGGGTAAAGTATTGGACAATTCATAGAAAAATACAAATAGTTTGAAAATGTATTAAAATACTCAATCCCAGTCATACCAAGAGAAATGCAAGTTAAAACTATATTAAATTTTAACCCATTAGAGTGGCTAGTCTCTGAAAGTTTGATAACATATGGCGTTGGCCACAGTATGGGGAAACAGACTCTCTCATACATAGCTGATGGGAATGAAAAATTACTACAGTCTTCAAGGCAGACATTTTGGCAATTATCTATCAAGTTTGCTCTTTGGTCCAGCAGTTCCACTTCTAGGACTTTATTCTAGAGATGTATTTGCACACATAGGAAATTATATGTGTAGAAAATTATTCATTGCATCATTTGGTAATACCAAATAATTGGAAAACAACCTAACTGCTCATCAATAGGGCAATGGCTCATTAAGTTATGGTATAAGTCCACATGGCTATATACTGTCTTATATACTGATATAGAACCATCTTCATTCTATATAAGACCAGATACAGAACAGTATATGGAGCATGCTACAATGTACCAAAAAAGGGGAGAAAGGGACTATAACTAATATGCTTGTACATGCACAAGGTAGATTTGGAAGGTTTCTCACACACACACACCCACGCACACACACTGATATTGATTGGAGCAGAAAAACAGGGACAGGGAGCAGAGAGAAATTTTTCCTTGTATATCTTTTGATTTTTTTTTTTTAAATTTGAGCCATGTGAAAATATTCTCCCTCCTCTCATTATTTGTTTTATAATTCTCAGAAAACAAAAGAAAGATTAGGCTCTCTCGTTTTCTGCTACAGATATGGCTCGTCCTCTTCCTCATCCTTCTTTCAAATATGTTTTCTGTGATTTCATGGGATTTGGGGACAAAAAGGGACAGTAGGTCCTGCACTTGGTCTGCTACCTGGTCCCAACCTCATCTCTCTCGTTCGTAATCTCTAGTGGATACCATCATATTCCAATAGCAAGAACCAGCTTTCCTACTCTGCTCCTCTTCACTGCCATGGTTATTGCTAGTCATTGATATCAGGCAAGTCAACCTGTTGACTGCTGTGCTTTCTAAGGCACGTGCACCACAGTAGACTTCCTAAGGGTATCGAATCTACTTGGGTGTCAGAATCACTCCTTGGTTTGCCCAGCCCTACACTGAGAGAAGCTCCACCCAGACCAAGATTTCACAGGTATGAAGTTCCCTTCCCTGGCTTCATTGTTTTACTGAAGTTGTCTCTAATCTTTCCCTTTCTTTTACTGTTATTTGGCATCATGGTGAATATAACAGCCTCCCTTGTGTATTTGTGACATGAGCCATTCTTGAGAAACACATCTTGTCTGTTGCTTTTTTTAAATGGTGCTACTCATCAGCCAAAGAAAGAAGAGGCATTATTCTTTCCCATCCAAGAGGATCTTAGGCTTATTGCATCCTTAAGGTCAGCCGAACGGTTGAAGAAGCTAAATTGGATTCAATTGGTGGTGGAATTGTGATAGGGTCGGCCAGGGAAGGGGGGATGTACCCCACTGCTGAGAAAACCTCACTGAGGCTGGGAAGGGGGAGCTTCTCAGATTCTGTGAGGAGGCTGGATGTCTGTGGACAGCAAGCGGTGGCCCTGGGAACCACAGGGATCCCCATAGCTGAGCCCTATATGTGATGAAGGCTCTGGGAAGGCCACTTCTGAGTCCTACCTGGAGTGGCAGCTCTGGTCCAGGCCAGAGTCCAAATCTGCATGAAAGACATAATGCTGGGGGAGTGGGTGTGGCTTAAGCAATTGGATACCCGCCTCCCACATGGGTGGTCCCAGGTTCGGTTCCCAGTGCCTCCTAAAGAAGACGAGCAGATGCAATGAGCAGACACTGCAACCAGCAGATGCAGATGCTGCAACCAGAAGATGCAGACGCCACAACAGACACCACAACCAGCAGATGCTGCAGGTGCCACAACCAGCAAGATGCCGCAACCAGCAGGGAGCAGATGTGGCTCGAGCGGTTGGACACCCACCTCCCACATAGGAGGTCCTGAGTTCGATTCCTGATGCCGCCTAAAGAAGATGAGCAGACAGATGAGGGAGCCATCTCGGCAGGGGTGGGGGGCAGATAAAAATCAACAACAACAACAAAAACTTAAAAAAAAAAGAGATAATTCTTGGTTTCTCCCCAACTTTTCTGGACTAGAGTAAACCTGGGATTCTACTATGACCCCAAGCAAAGGGGAGAGAGCCATAGAAAATGACTTTACAAGACTTCTTGCCAACCATAGTGAGTGGGCCTCAGAGCCAGATTTTATTTGATTTTAAAAAACGGTCTATGTCATCCTTGCACTTTGAGTACTATGAAGCTAATCTGATGGCTACATACTTATTCTTTCAGAGCTGTTCTCATTCTCTTTGGATGCCTTGTGCTAGATCCTATCCCTTTTCCCAAACCCTGTTCTGTGGAGCACCTTCCTTTACTCAGGATATCCTCTCCCCTCTGCATCAGTATCCACCCAATTCTATCAGGAAATTCATGAGCCCCTGCCAGACTTCGGGGTTCTCATCCTTCCTATAAAAAATGCCATCTTTATGGGTGGTCAGTTCACATTACCTGAAACCTCTGCTTAATGCAATGCCTGCTTTTCCTCAAAGTAAGTGCTTTTCTTCAAGGGAAGCCTGGGTTGACACGTTACTTCCCAAACTCTGTTCCAAGATACACCAGGTAGGCCAGAGGATAACAGTTCCACCAAACTGTTTTCAGATAAGTCGGGGAGACATGGCACACCAATTCCTGCTTTTGGAGGATCAAATGCAGGTTAATTTATTGAAGACTGTGAGAAGTCCTATTAAACTTTGTCTAACTCAGTGAGTTTCATACTCATTTAACTGCTGGACTTTTCTCACTGCACACCTACACGTATCACCTCTCCTGCTGACCCAGTTTGGGAAACCTGGTTGGTGTAGTGGAAAGAGTGCTAAGCTTGAGATGAAGGGAGCTTTGTCCTAGTCCACTTGGCCTCCTTGATATAGTCACTGAGCTTCCTTGGACCAACCTCTTCCCATTTGCAAAATGAGGTGGATAGATTTGTTATTTTTTTATTCAGTCCAGTGAATGAATTTGTCCACAATTAGACAATTGGTGCCTATGAAGAGGGAATTAGAGTTAATGCATGGATAAGGAGAGAGCATTGAATGTTAACAAGGTCTCCCTTACTGTCAGACAGATCTAGACTAGGACCCCAACTCCTTGACCCTCCCAATCTACCAGATGGGAGACACCAGCCACGTCTGTAGTTGTAAATGGAGTTAATAACACCAACTCTGCAGCAGTGCTTAGGGGAGGATTACATGTGATTGCGCATGCAAAGCACCCATACCCCCTGGCCGAAAAGAAATGTAGCTGCCTTATTATTGCCATCGTGATGATAACACTCAAAGACTAGCTGGAAATACTCTTTGAAATTTAAATATAACTGATTTGAAACCCCAACTTTGCCCTCAAACAGATTCACTTTCCTCCCTCTCCCCAATATGCTGGTGTGTTCCTAGGGTCTGCAGTCTCCCATTTCTTCTACTCAGAATCTGAAGTGTCACCAGGATGCTCTCCCACCTCTCCTCTCAGTTCTCTGTTCCTGGCAGATCCAGATGGGATACAGCCTGTATTAGTCAGCCAAAGGGATGTTGATGCAAAGTACCAGAAATCTGTTGGTATGTATTAAAGGTATTTATTTGGGATAAAAGCTTACAGTCCCAAGACCCTAAAGAGTCCAAATCAAGGCTGCTTTCTTA
>JAQZBX010108654.1:0-10549 GCA_029593785.1 Cabassous unicinctus
TGTTTTTAAGCATGACTTTTATTTTCCTAGTAGAAAGCAGGTTAATCCAAAATTCCAGGTTTCTAAACTCCATAAAAATCACTACTTTGGGAGTCAGAGGCTACATGGGGAAGTTCCATTGGTAAGATCCCAGTACCTGATTTCTGCTTTTTGGGGATGAGTAACTTCTGTGTTCCACATAAGGAAAACTCCTCAATTTCAGGGTGTCTCTGCTTGAGAAATTTAAAGGCATTTTATGTCGGTGATAAATCACTTGTGGCTTGGGCAGGTTAGGTATTGTTGCCTTTTTTTTTTTTTTTTTTTTTTTTGAGGTACCAGGGGCAGGGATTGAACCCAGCACCTTGTATTTGGGAAGCTGGCACTCAACCACTGAGCCACAGTACTCCCCTGAGTTGGTTTTATCATTTGTTTTGCTTGTTATTTGTTTTTTGTTTTAGTTTTTGTTTTGGAGGCACCGGGAACCAAATCATGTGGGAAGCAGGTGCTCAACCACTCCCTTGTCCCTTTCTTAAGACATAAGGAAATAGAACCTTTTCAGGTTAATTGCCCAACAAATGGCTGAGTCAAGATTTGCTTCCCAGGCCCATCCTATTCCACAGTCCATTTTTCTTTAGTCTTTCTTTCCTTTGTTAGCTTACCTATAGGAATAGTTCTTGATAGTAGATCTTGATGATCTTTTCAAAGCCTGCTCTTCCACTTCCCAGAACACCTTCCGGAAAGCATTACCTGCCTCTTGAACCCCGTGAAGGATTTATTTGACAATAGGGCAAAACAATTATCAGGAGTCTCACCCATATGCACTTTGGTGGAAATAGAATCTGATGTGTCAGTTTCTGTTAAGAGATATTGGTCTCATTATAAAAATGCCAAGGTGCAAACGAGGGCCTTAAATGTGAAGGGGTGGGAACACATTCAGACTGAGAATGTTAAAATAAGGATCAGGCATAGAAACAAAGAGCTTCAATTCTCACAACAGTATAGGGGATTAACTTTACAATTCTATTAATAGAACTATTTTCCAAAGTGTTACTGGCTCAAGAAGGAAATTTAAGCATACAGGTTCCCCTCTGTCCTCCTAAGGCCCCACGGAAATAAAAGTACAGAAATAAATTCAGAATCAACCAATAATAGCTAAGGGGATGGGGGATGCCAGGAAGACCACCAATGGGTAAACAATTTCAACAAAAAATCCTTAAAGATTAAAAACAGTTGGAGTGTTGACAGATATAATAGGCAGAGTAACCACAGGCTGCGACATGCTGGGAGATGCCGGCAAAGGAGCTGGGAATACATCTCTAGGAATCCTAGAGAAACTCAGGACTTAAAGATGGCAGGTACACAGGACTGCAGAAATAACATTTGTCCCTTTTACAGAGTACACCCTGTCAGCCAGCAACCTACCTTCCCCATCACCGCCTCTAGCAGAAAATTGGCTCCGTGGCATTTTGCCCAAAATTAAAAAAAAAAAAAAATTCTACAAAGATACTGAATAAGTGAGTACAAAAATCTAGGGATGACCATACCTCAGAATAAGCACAGCTCATTGCGGCATTTGGGGCATCATGATATCCAGCTCTGTGTCTACTCATTTTAAAGTTAAGCCTGCCAGTTGAAGCACAATTCCTGCTCCATACAGCACCCAATCAAACTACTCAAGCAGGATTTAGCAGGAAAAACAAGTGTCTTTCACAGGCACTTAGGATCCCCTATATATGAGCAGAAGAGTATATGAGAAACTCCACGAGGAGCACGAGCAGAAAATGGAAAAGGGTATAAAAGGAAGTAACAAATAGAAAAAGAAAGAAACAAGACGCTCAAATTGTATTCTTGGGGAGTTAGGTAGGGCCCATAAAGGACTACAACTTCAAAGTTGGATAGGCAGGCCCCGTCGAGGAAACCTAGAATTGATAATACACTTGGCCTCCTGCCAGAAACAAACTTAAAAGCAAAAGCCATTATTAGAGATCAAATGGCATAGTTCATAAAAGAACTAAAATCACCCAGAAGATATATCAAATCTAAATTCTCAAAGAAAGAAGACAAAATCGATAGAATTTAAGGGAAGGTTTGACATCTCCACAATCAAGTGGGAGATTTTAACATTTTTCAGTTCCACGGAGATTGATAAAGAGATTACTTTGTTCAACATCATAAGGTCTTAGCTGGTGATTAAGTCAGGATAAATAAAATGTGGAAAGAATGGAAAAGAAGATAGAACATGATCCTTATTCAAAAATCTAGTAATTAATTAAAATCATAAATGAATTAAAGTGCAAAATCAGTTTTTCTATAATCCTGCACCAAATAATTAGAATATAGAATTTTTTAAAAATTACTTCAAGGATTGTGGGGAGATCGTGACATTAGGAAGCTCCAGGAATCAATCCCTCCACCAAAACAAGTATTAAACAAGCAAGAACTGTCTGAATCAACTATTGCAAAACTCCAGAGTTCAGTAAAACACTGTACAGCATCCAGAGAAGAGCAGGAACAAGAAGCTGGTAAATTACGGTAAATACCAATAAATTGCTCTTTCCACTTAACGGTTACTATTGTCTATCACCTACCCCCATTGTAGTGGGGTAGTGTCCTTGCTGGATCCAGTGGGGCACAGTCCCATTGCTGATCACTGCTTTTGACCTGCCCTGACAGAGGTGATGGACGAGATTTAAAAATGGTATGCTTCCTCAGAAGTGCAGAGGGCAGTCGAAGGGCTGCACTTGGTGGGCAGGGGCCAAATCAAGAAAGCACAGCTTTGACGAGCGTGGAAGAAGCTCCTGGTGTCGTTTTTGCCAGCCAGGCAAAAGCAGCTTGAGACAATGAAAGCAGTATATGAGAATCTCAATAAAGGGATAGGAAATTTTAAAAAGGAACCAAACAGAGCTGCTGGAGTTGAAGACCACAATAGCTAAAATGAAAAAAATTTCCAGAAGGATTTCAGTGGCAGATTGGAGCTGGCAGAAGAATCAGTGGACTGGAAGATAAGACAATTGAAATGAGCCAGGCTGAGGAGCAGAAAGGAAAAAGAACCAGAAAAAGGGAAATAGCCTAAGAGACCTCTGGGACGTCATCAAGCATACCAATATATACATAATACTGATATCAATCAAATGTGAGTTCTTTTCTTCTGATGCAGCTTTAAAGTCAATTCCCGAGACACTGGGGTTTCAAAAAGAGAAACTTTATTTGTTTGCACAAAGGACGGCAGTTGCCTTAGAAAGTCAAACACTGCCTCCCTGATCTGCAGAAATTTTAATATTTTGTAACATCAGAGTGCTAATGAATAACTGAGGTGGAGCTGGACACAGATTCCTTCGTTAATAAACATTAAGGGGCCAAACAGGACAGGGGTAGGGTCGGGTGAGGGGTGGATAAGGAAGCAAGCCAGGGTCAGTCACAAGGATTTGGGATAGGGGTATACAGAACAAAGGTCCTTTACAAGGTCATTCATATGGATATTAAACAGAGGTGGGTGAAGCGGTTACCATCCCAATAGTAAGTATACACAAGGGTGAGCCTAATCCATAAACAAGGGTAAATTCAATCTAGAATTACCATCACAAAGGTAAGCATACACAAGTTTATAAGGCTAGAGCAGGGGCTCTTAACCAGGGGTTAAGTTTCAAAAAAAAACATTATTCTTGTGGGGCCTTCTGGTGCGGGTGTGATATATTTACTAAATAATACATATTGTAGGGTGGGCTTAGTAAGGGGTCCTTTTCACCTGACTGGCAAAGGAGTCCATGGAACAAAAAATGTTAAGAACCCCTGGTCTAGAGTAACTATAAACAGGGATGAGACCACTCTAGCTAGCTTCAGTAATTTCAGATATTAACCTTTTGCTCTTTTGGAATATAAAGGCATCTGTACAATGATTTTGTAATCATCATTATTTGTTAATTTTTAACCCTCAGTTACAATACCAGAAGGAGAAGAGAGAAAGGGATAGAAAGAATATTCAAAGAAATAATGACAGAGAACTTCCCCAACATAGCAAAAGACTTGGATATGCACATCCAAGAAGGCCAGAAAACACCAAACAGGATAAAGAAAAATATGCTCCGCCACGTACTGATCAAACTGTCAAATGCAAAGGGACAAGGAGAAAGTTCTGAAAGCTGCAAGGGAAAAGCAACATGTAGGTACAACGGAGCCCCAATTACATTAAGAGCCGATTTCTCATCATAAATCATGGAAGCAAGAATGAAGGAGATTGAAATACCTAAAGGACTCGGAGAACGTAACTGCCAACCATGAATTTTATATCTGGTGAGACTTTCTTTCAAAAATGAAGGGGAGATTAAAGCATTCCTAGATAAACCAAAGCTGAAGGAGTTCATCACCACTAGACCTGCCCTACAAGCAATGCTAAAGGGAGTTCTTCGGCCTGAAAGAAGAGGACACAGTGGTTCAAAGTGGCATAAAAAAATACCACTGGTAAAGGCAACCATTTGGGTAATTATAAATGCCAGTACTATTGTACTATATTTTTTGGTATATAACTCCACTTCTTAATTCCTACAGGTGCTAAAATACAAATGCATAAAAAAGTAATGATAAATGTGTGGTTTGGACATGCAATGTACAAAATTATAATTTGTAACAAATACAAAAAGGGTGAGGGGGACAGAGAAGAACAGGAATATGTGTATGCTATAGAAGTCAAGTTGTTATTAAATAAAATATGGTTGTTATATATTTTGGGTGTTAAGTTTTAACCCCATAGTACATGAAAAATATATCCAGATAGAAGTGAGAATAGACTAAATATGGTTCAAAACAAACAAAAAATAAATAAATATGAAAGTAGGTATTAATGGAAGAATTGAGGGACATAAGCCAGCCTACAGTGGAGATCAGAAGATGCTGGGCCAATGGAGTTTGAAGAGGAAGAGGAAGAGGAAGAGGAAGGCTAAACCCTTGCACACATGGCCCGCCATCTTGCTTCAACACATGGCAAATGACTTTGGGTAAAAAAGTACCTCTTATGGTGCCTAGAATTAGACTCTTTAGGGCCTCGTGACTATAAGCTTCTACCCCAAATAAATACGCTTTATAAAAGCCAACAGAGTTCTGGTACTTTGCATCAGCACCACTTTGGCTGACTAAAACAGACACACAATCTATATATGTATAGATTTTGATCTCTGGGCTCTTTACTAGTTATTGGTTTGTTGAGATCTCTATTTCTTCTTCAGTCGGTGTACATTGTTTGCCTGCTTCTAGGAATTTGTCCATTTCATCTGGGTTATCTAATTTGTTGGCATACATTTGTTCATGGTATCCTCTTACAGTCCTTTTTATTTCAGTGGAGTTGGTAGCAATGTCTCCCTTTTCATTTCTGTTTTTAGTTATTTGTATCCTTTCCGGTTTTTTCTTTGTCAGCCTAGCTAAAGTTTTGTCGATTTATTTATCTTTTCAGAGAACCAACTTTCGGTTTTGTTGGTTCTCTGTATTGTTTTTTTATTTCATTTATTTCAGATCTAATCTTTCTTATTTCTTTCCTTCTGCTTGGTTTAGGTTTAGTTTGACCTTCTTTTTCCAGCTCTGGAAGAGTTTTGAGATTAGGTCTGTGATTTGATATCTTTCTTCTTTTTTAATGTAAACATTTAGAGATATAACTTTCTTTGCTACATCTCGTAAGTTTTAGTATATGGTATTTTCATTTTCATTCACCTCAAGACATTTACTAATTTCTTTGTAAGTTAGTATTCCTTAACTCATTGGTTGTTTAAGAGTATGTTGTTTAATTTCTACATATTTGTGAATTTCCATTTCTCCTTCCATAGGTTTCTACCTTCATTCCTTGGTGGTCAGAGAAGATACATTGTATGATCTCAGTATTTTTGAATTTATTGAGACTTGTTTAGTGACCTAATATATGATCTGTCCTGGAGAATGATCCATGTGCACTAGAGAAAGATGTGTATTCTGTTGTTGGTTGAAGTGTTTTACACATGTCCATTAGGTCTAGTTGGTTTGGATTATCATTCAAGTTTTCTATTTCCTTATTGATGTTCTGTCTAGATGTTCTATCTATTATTGAAAGGAGTGTACTAAAGTATCCTACTATTAATATAGAACTGTTTATTTGTTTCTTAAAATATGTCATATTTGCTTCATATATTTTGGAGCTCTGCTGTTAAGTGCATATATATTTATAATTGTTATGTCTTCTTATTGAATTGACTCCTTATCGGTATACAATGACCATCTTTGACCCCTTAACTGTTTTGAAGTCTATTTTATTTGATATTAGTATAGCTACCTTACCTCTATATTGGTTATTTCTTGCATTGTATATATTTTTTTCCATCCTTTACTTTCAGCCTTCTTAGGTCTTTGAATTTGATGTGTCTTTTGTTGTTATTGTCTTTTTATCCATTCTGTCTAGCTCTGCTTTTTGACTGGAAAGTTTAATCTATTTACAGTTAAAGTCACTACTGAAAATGAAGGACACTGTTCTGACATTTTGTTATTTAGTCTTTGGCTTAAGGTTCATCTCTCTCCCCAGGGCTCTTTTCTTTCCAGGCTCAACTGCTCTGTTCTCTTCACAAGGTCAGCTGTAGAGTATCAGGCTCATCTCTCTTCCCCAGGCTTCTGCCATGTCTAATGAGCTGTCTCTCTTCCTCTGTGTTCTTCTTCTCTGTGTGTCTGCTTCTCTGTGAGAGTCTGGGCTGGGAATCAAGGCTGAGTCACACTCTGATTAAGCCCTAATCGTAACATAATTTACTCAGACATCTCAGCTGAATCTAATACAATCAAAGGGTTATCACGCCCAGAGGAAAAGATCAGTTTACAAACATAATCTATATCTCTTTTTGGAATTAATAAATAATATCAAACTGCCACAATATCTGTTACTAGAATAAAATTTTTTTTAAAAAATCCATGGAACTGCACAACACTGTGCCCCCTAAGTTAAACTATGGACTATAATTGATAGTACAACAGTTAATAGTACAATTTTAAAAAAGTGCATTCATCAATTTTAACAAACATACCTCACCAAATGCAAGTTTTTAATAATAAGGTGGTATATGGGAACACTTTATTTTATGCATGATTTTTCTGTAAACCCACAACTTTGCTAATAAAAAAAAGGTTCTTAAAAAAGCATATTAAATACATAGACATAAGTCGATCTCAGCCAGTATTGTGGTAAAAATTTACAAAGTGATTCTAAATTTTATATGGAATTGTAAATGATCAAGAAATCCAAGGTACTCTCAAAAATGAAGAACTAGGAGAAAGATTTACTCTATACTGGATATTAAAAATTATTATGAAGCTTCAATAATTAAAACCATGTGATTTTAATTCAAGGATAGAAAGAGAAAAAAATAAATTCATGCCAATTATAGGTCTAAATATGAAAGGAGAAATACTAAAGCTTAGAGAAGATAACATAAGAAAATATATTCACATCTTTAACAGACCAAAAGCATAAAAAAGCATAAATTACAAAGAAAAAGACTAATAAATTAGATTACATTAAAATTAAGAACTTGTGTTCACCTAGGATTTAGGGCCTGAAACTGTAAGGTCAACATGGGAAAAACATTTATAACACATGTAAGTCCTATAAATCAATAATATAGAGACAACCTAGTATAAAAAAATGATGGAGAGAAATTTTAACTTCATAAAAGAAGATATCCAAAATTCCAATAAACATGTGAAGAGATGCTGAATCTCTCTGGGCATTAAAGGAATGAGAATTAAAAAGAAAATGACCCTCTCTCAATTGGAAGCAGAATGGGCATCACCATCCCCAAATTCTCAGGACTGAGGAAAGAGTAAGCTAAGGGAGAAATGCAGCTATGGACCACAGTAGACATTATTATTCAAGTAATAGAAGAACTTGTAACATTGATATAAAGATAGTGGTCACCAGAGCTTCTGAGGGGAGGGAGAGGGAAGAATAGGTGTTACATGGGGCATTATTGGGACACTGGAATTGTTCTACATGATATTGCAATGATGGATACAGGCCATTATCCATTTTGTCAAAACTTATAAAATTGTACGGTGCAAAGCGTAAACCATGATGTAAACTGTAGACCACGGTTAGGAGCAATGCTTCAATATGTTTTCATTAATTATAGCAAAATTACCACACTAATTAAAGATGTTATTAATAGGGGAAAATGTGAGAGGAGGAGGTATGGGGTATATGGGAATCCCCTATATTTTTTATGTAAATTTTCTGTAATCTAAAATTTCTTTAAATATAAAGAAAAAAAAGAATCAAATGGAAAAAAAAAAAGACAATGAGATACCATTACATATTCACCAGAATAGTAACCGTTTAAAAGACTGACAATAACAAGTGTTGGAATGAATGAATTCCTAGGGCTTCTAGGTGGACCCATCTAGCTCAGTGCAGCTTTTTCCGAGTTCAATGCATGTGAACTTGTATTTGCCCCAGAGCGAAACCGGTTTCCGCAATTTAAAATCTCGGGTCACATCTTACAGTACTTGTATCCTGTGTCTGCTTTATTTGTTCACTGGTTAATTCCTTTATTCACTCATTCACTTACTATTTATGCAGATCATTGAATGCTGAATTGTGCTAATGGATTTAAAGATGAAAGAGACCTGGACTTACCCCACTAACTACGCACACTTTAGTAAATTACAACCAAGCAAGGAATTATGATAAGTCCCTTCTCATTGGACTTTGTTTCCAAAAGTTCTTTCTGCTGTTTGAATCTAGAGGATACCTCCTGCCTTACTTTTCTCTCATTTCCTTCCTTACTCTTTATTTCTCCTGCTCACTGGCACTGCCACTGATTTTGAATAAAACCTTAAATTAGGTCTCATCAGCTGATAATAAGAATGTATTTCTCTCCTGTTTAAATAGCATCTTTCCAGCTGAACTATCTTTTGCAGTTTGTATGAACATTCAAAGAGATAATTACATAATTTTAGTTACAGAAAATTGCCAAATGCAGCATATTCTCATGATTTCATATTTATGCAGTGGCAGCTTTCCAGTGAATGTGGAAATTTGGTAGTTTTCAGCTCAGAAGAAAAAAAAAAACTAGACAAGGACAGGAGTGCATTAGAAGATGGACATTTTGAGAATACTTGGCAGCAAACAGAGACATGTTAAAGTGGATATAATTTTAGCTTAGGCTTTTAAAGTCAGTAAGTGCTGCTAGTAGATAGCACAGATTGGAAGCTGAAGATATGACTACTGTGTGTGGGGAGCATTGCTGGTCATTGAGAAACGGATTTTTTGTTTTATTTTGTTTCTTTTTGTTTTCCCATCTATTATCATGAGGGCCATAATGCCAAACGCTTCCTATAACTGGTGCATCTTCCTGTTAAACCATGTTGTGTCTATGTTGTGATTGACCGAGCTCAGTTTTCCATAACATTTGGCTGCTTTTCTCACTCGGTTTCAGGATCCTTCTCCAAAATTCTGAACCTAAAAGGTGAATGCCTAAATGCTCTAATATGTCATAGGAAATGAGAATCAACGGACTGGCTCTCCATATTGACCCTTCAGAGGGACAAAAAGACTTTTTTAAAAGACTTTTTTTTTTGGCCGGGTTACCATCTTCCAGAAAACAAAACAAAGCTAAAGCCATTTTACCTTTCCTTTAAATACAAGCTGTCATGATGTTCTGTTAATTCTATATATTAAAATTGCCCTCAGAGCTGATTTTTGCCTGTTTATCCCCACCGCCAGTGCTCTAATACAAGCCTGCCTTCTTTCCACTCTGGATTGCGCCTGCTACTACCTGCTAAGTCCCCTTCCAACCTGCAACCCAACTTGCCAGAGTAGCCTCATTAAAATTGCACTGCAGATTGCATAGCATTCAAATTCCTTCATGTGGAATATAAAGCCCTTCAGCTGCAAGCCCCAACCAACCTCCCCTCTTGCCCCAGAACTTCACAGTCCAGCCCCAGCTTTCCTGTGTTCCCCAAGTACTAACTTCTAACAAGCCCCTACTGCCTCGCCTTTACCCAAGCAGTTTCCCCTGCCAGGAATTCTTTTTCCTTTACCAAACTTCTGTTTCCTATATAATGCTCTACTTAAAATTGGCTTCTGTAGTTGTCTTCTTCCAATGTCATTATTTATTTTTAGTTTTATTTTCTCTTCCCAGGGCTCTTAGACATGGTCCCTGCCCATTTTCTCCCCTCCCATCCTGCCCCATCTCCTCTTCATGGTTTATTCTGTACCGATGACCCTTCCTCTTCTCCTAGCTCATTTCTATTCATCTCTCAGGCATAAGCCGTCATTACAGACACTTCTTTGCCCATGGTCACTCCCAGATAAGTTAGGACTCCCCATCATATTATCTTATCACAAGTTAATTCTCCTTTGACGCATTTTCATTGTTCTAATTAAATGTGTGTTGGTTGATGTTTGTCTCCGCTGCTGGATAGAAAACTCCCTGAGGTCAGGGAGTGTCACTTGTTCCTCACTTTGCCCCTGTGCCCAGGAAAGTGTCTGGCACTTAGTAGTGACTCAATATTTCCTAAAAGCCTGTAAGAATGTCCAAATATGATAATGATATAAATAAACATTTATAAC
>JAQZBX010108655.1:0-10535 GCA_029593785.1 Cabassous unicinctus
TTTTTTTTTTTTTTTTTAATTTCATATGACCTTGATAACTTTCTTTTATTCATTTTTATGTGAAAATTATTTCCTAAACATGTTAGAAGAAAGCATGATTCAGAGTAGCTTTTCTAACCTCGCAGAGTCCCTCTCCTATGGTCTGTGTGCAGTGTTAAAACATTTGGTGGCCTGCTTTCTGAGATTTCCTGGCTTTATTGCCCTCCCTTCTCTTTCGTTCCTCTTTATTGTCCTTAACCGTACAACTATAGATCCATTTCCCACTGGCGTCCTGTCTTGGAGGATCCATTAGAGCCAGACTGCTCTAGCCCCTGGCCAGTTCGTTTAGGCCAGGGGTTCTTAGCTTTTTTATTCATTTGTTTCTTTTATTTTTTTAATTTATTTTTCTTGTTTTATTTATTTATTTATTTGTTTGTTTGTTCATTTATTTATTTATTTTTTTGGATAACTTTTTATGTTCCATGGACTCCTTACTAAGTCTACGCTATACTGTGTATTATTTAATAAATACAGCAAACCTGCACCAACATGTCCCCATAAGAATAATGTTTCTTTGAATTTTAATTCAAGCTCACAGACCCCTTGTTAAGAAGCCCTGCAAGTTTCAGCTGTTATTCTCGAACCATCCTACTGTGATTTCCAGTGGATACAAAATGGTATTTGGGGTTCTTTTCTCCTCAAGTCCCTCAAATGCCCTGTTGCTCCCCTCTGTTTAGGATATCTGAGTGCTTACTATGTGGCAAACCCTGCTGGGTCCATTACTGGAAAGTATCTTACTTAATCATCATGAAAACCTTGTAAATTTATCATTCATGACTCCCATTTTCCAGATAAAGCACAAAACCAAAGAAGTTTAGAACCTACCCAGCTGCTAAATGACACAGCAAACATTTAAACAGAGCTCGTCCCACTAGCCTCAAGAGACCAATACGGTCAGTCTTACTCCTCTACCTCTGCTACTAAGGCCTGTGCAGCTCCTTGAGACAGTGAGATTAACGAAAGGCAGCAGAGCATGGTGGGGAGAGCATACGCCTTGGCAACGGCAGGCCTGCGGAGGAATCCTGGTTATACACGTTTACACAGTTCATTAAGTTTCGGGCAAGTTACTTCTTTGAATTTGCTCTGTAAAATGTGGATGATAAATACCTTCCTTGGAGGAATATTATAAAGCAGATCCCAAAACACCGCCTGTCTGTACACGGTCCATAAGCTAAAAATGACTTTTAAGGGAAGTGGGTGTGGCTCAGTGGATAGAGCCCCCGTTTACCATATGGGAGGCCCCGGTTCGCGTCCCGAGGCCTCCTTGTGAGGGCATGCCGGCCTGAGCGGTGCGGTGGGCTGATGCAGCAACCTCACGGCAGGAAGCGGGTGTGGCGTAATGGATAGAGCACCCGTTTACCATATGAGAGGCCCCGGGTTCGCTTCCTGGCGCCTCCTTGTGAGGGCAGGCCGGCTCACACGGCGCCGTGGGCTGATGGGCAAGACCTCACAGCAAGGGGGAGATAAGCAGACACAGAGAAGACGCGCAGCGAATGGACACAGCAGCACAAGCAGCAAGGGGGGAGGGGATAAATAAAATAAAATAAATAAATCTTTAAAAAAAAAAAAAATGACTTTTAACATGTTTAAATGGTTGGAAAAAAAAATCCAAAGAATAGTATTTTGGGGAGTGGACATACAAGGTTCCCCGGGTTTGATTTCTGGTACCTCCTAAAAACAAAAACAAACAAAACAAAACAAATGAAGAAATCAACTCTCATTGCGGAGTGAATGTAGCTCAGTGGTTGAGCGCTTGCTTCCCATGTCTGAGGTCCTGGGTTCAATCCCCAGTACCTCCTAAAAAAAAAAAAAAGGAATACTATTTCATGATACATGAAATTCAAATGTCAGTGTCCATAAATGAAGTTTCACTGGAACACGGCCACACTCATTCATTTACACATTGTCTATGGCTGCTTTTTTGCTACAACAGCAAAGTTGAGTACTTGTCAGAGAGACTGTGTGGCCTACAAAGCTTAAAATATTTACTATCCAACTCTTTAAAAAAAAAAAAAAGCTTATCCACCTTTCATCTGAATAAAACAGGGGATGCATTTAAGTTTACTGCAGAGCATGTGGCACACAGTAGATGTTCAAGGGACGTTAGCGTCCAAGCTCCCCACCCCCCAAGCCAAACTGATGCCTTTCTGGCCTTTTACCAGCCTTCAGAATCGAAGTACCAGTTAGCTGGCATATTGAGTACGGGGCTTTGAGTCCTAGGATCAATAATGTTTTTGCCATGGAAAGTCCAATATTTGAAAAAAAAAAAGCTGATGAAAAGAATTCTCTGCTTCCATGCGGCGATCCTGGGAGGCCACTGCCTGGAAGGGGCCTGGATCCAAGGACAAACTTACACGTCAACACAATCACCAGCTGTATTCACTGACAAGTCAACAGGACTTGGGTAATTAAGGGATGAGCATAATTGATTATTCAGGAATTATCACTAGCTTATTTCCAACCTTGAGAAACACATCAGAGACCGTGGAGAACAATCATTTTCAAACTCTTACTATAAATAATGCTCTGACTTAGGTTTTTTACATGACAGAACTGATGAGATGAGCAGAAGGCTGAGCTGGAATGCAAACTGCCTGAATTCAACAACTTACCACCTAGGAAAAAGAGCTGCAACCCTCCCCGCCAAGCACTGTGGAGGAACACTAGTTTCACCACTTTGCACAGATAATTGGGCAAAACCAGTCGTGACAGTCTCATGTCTGGGCATTTTGAGACCAACCTCTCAGTCTAGCAGATGGCAAGCAGCTTCCCAAATGAAGCCTGGCAAGAGGAATAATAATAGTTGTAGTAAAATGAAATGATAAATTCCGTAGCTAACACTTTCTGAAGCCTTCCTTATGCCCCACTCCAGTCATATTCCACCGTCTTCTAACACCAAAAGTCAATTCTGCCAAAAACAACTTATTTTAAAAATTATATCCAATTAGCTCTCAGATTGGGACTTTATAACTGATAGACTAAAATATAGAGATATGGACAGCACAGGATGGTGACTGAGAGCACAGGCTTGTATTTAGACAGATCTGAGTTTGAATTCCACCTCTACCATTTCCTAGCCATTTCCTAGAAAAAGGGTAATGGGCCTTTGAAAGGATAAATGAAAAATTGTGCGTAAACCTAGCACAGTGTCTGACAGAGATATTACTCTCTGGAACAGGTGTCGGCAAACGATGGCCCACAGGTCAACCCCCTATTTTTGTTAATAAAGTTTTATTGGAACACAGCCATGCCCATTCATTTGCATATTGTCTGTGGCTGCTTCTGTGCTACAATGAAAAAGTTGTGTAGTTGCATCAGAAACTGCATAGCCCACGAGGCTTAAAATATTTACTATCTGACCCTTGACAGAAAAACTTTGCTGACCCCTGCTCTAGAGTGTAAGTGCCACGAGAAGGGACTTGGTCATGTCTGCTGCTGCATTCACGGCTGGAACACTGCAGGCCCATAGTAAACACTCATGCGGTTGCTTTTATTTATGTGCAAAAAATCAACACCTATTTCTTTAAGTCATCATTAGTGGGGTTTTCTGTATTTGGCAGCCGAGCACATTCCTAAACAATATTGTAAGAAAGGAATGAGATAATAAAAACCAAGCCTGCAAAAACTTGAAGAAGTCAGTACCAGCACCAGCACCTGGCCCCTCCCTGTCCCGCCCAGTGCCTAGGAAGAATCAATAAGTTTATACATCCTAGTAAAAGAGATGCTCCTACGGGTAAGAGAAAAGGCACTGAACGTGGAGTCAGAAAAACATGGTTAGAATCCTAGCACTTCCATTAACTAGCTGGTTGATCCAGATATGAAACAATTCTCAGAGCCTTAGCATCCTCAACTGCAAAGCAAATACCTCTTCTTAGCAGAGTTGTTAGAAATGGTAATGTGATAACACATCTTCCCATGTTGTGAGAATCATCATTTTAACATAACGTTTATGAAACCATATTCCATAGAACTTCCTACATTTTATTGTTATTTGTTTCCCTTCCTCTTTTCCTAAGTGTGCACTCCTAATGAATGGGAACCATGCTACTTCTTGCTGTCACTTAAAAAAAAATTTTTAAACAAATCAATTTTATTGATAGATATTAATAAAGCATACAATCCATCCAAAGTGTTGCTGTCACTTTTTATCACAAGTCTTCTTTAGTGTGAAGTATGATGCTTGGCACAGTGTAGGTGTAAAATAATTGTTAGATGAATAAATGCTCACGATCTGGTTCCCTGCTTACCTTTCAACCTTCTATCCTTCACTTCCTGCACCTTTGCCCTCCTCCCCCTTACTGCTAAACTCCAGCCTTATTTGTGTGTCCCTGAATAGCTCATGTGATTTTCCGGTCTTTGTACATGATGTACACCCCCCTTCTTTCCCCAGAACATTCTTTCAATTCCTGCTGGTCTCATGGGACTCAGTTTAGCAATATCTGGGAAGGATTTCCTGAACCTACACACCTTGTTTGCTGCTCCCACCACCCAACACTCCCCACCCTGTTATACTGCCCTGCATTGGCTACTGATTCAAGTTTGACTCCCCACTGGATTATAAATTCCTTGATGAAATAAGGCCTGTGTTTTACTCATTATTGGATCTGCAGTGCAGTGACTTGTAACAGTATTAGGAAGTCAGTATGTACTGAATGAAAGAATAAATGGAAATGCTGTCAATGAGCTTACAGACTAAAAAGGTGACTAATAAAAGGTAGACTCTGATACAGCCTTAAGAAAATGTCATCAACCAAAAAGGGTAAAGATATCCAGATGTTACTCTCCTATACTTCAGGCTCAAATTGGTGGTAGAACAATTTGACATATCAAGCAAACTTTAAAATGGTCAGACCCATTGATTGGGCAATTCCACGTCTTTGAATTTGAACTACTTGGTCATGTGTGCAAACACAAATATACTAGTATGTTCACCATAGCATTGTTTATAATAGCAAAAAAATTGGAAACAACCTAAGTATCCCATCATTTATGAGAGAGGTACATTATAATAACATCTCCATTTGGTGGACAAGCACGTAGCTTTGAAAGAGAAGGAAGTAGACTTTGTGCACTGAGAGGAAAAAAAATCTCCATGATAACTTAAGGGGGGTATGGGGGAAACTAGAGGACACTATTTGCTTCCTCATATCTGCGTATTTTTAAAAGATGTGTTTGTGTATACATACACATACGCTGGAAGGATACACAAGAGCCTGGTAATGGTGATTCTTGGAGGGAGGGGTGGAGGGGACAGGGTGGAAGGGAGGCAGTCCTCATTCACGTCCTCTCTGAACTTGCTAATCATATGCATGCTTTGCTTTTATTACAAAACAATATTAACAAGGTCTTCCTGGGTGTTTTTCCCACTCTCTGTTTTGTATGTCCAAGGAAAGGTACCAATTCTTCCCTTCTCCAAAATGAAGAGGCAGTAAAATTGCAACATCAATTTGATGTCTCCTACCGTGATCTTTTTGTGGTCAGGAAACTCGAGGCCAAAATAGTCACCTTCCACGAGGTTGAGGTGGTTGCAAACTGCATCCAGCAGCACTTTCCCTGGAGCTCTTTGCTGTGAAAAGAAACAAGAGTGAGTTACACCCTCTAAGGTAGGCGGCAAGGAAAACCAACTGAGCCTCCTTACTAGAGTAAACCTCTGGGTTTTCAAGCCTTCAGATCCTTCACAGCTGGCCTTGGACTGCTCCAGCTCTGTGCCTCTGCTCAGGCTCTTCCTGACACTTAGAATGTTTCTCTGCCATTCCACCCACTCCAATCCCAGGCTTTTTTTCTGTGACAGATGAAGTCCCTGTGCCTTTCCTCGGTCCTTCTCCACAAACATGGTACAATTTGTTTTCCTCTACATGTTTCTATAGCATTTTGATTTTTATAATCTGGTTAGAGAATAGAACGACAGATTCTCATCTAGATTACATATATCGAGGGCAAAGGCCACATGTGGTTAATCTTTGTATCTACAATGTCTGAAGACCAATCAATTTTGTTAAAATGAATGAACAAACAAATGAATACCCATCCTGTGAGTCTGCCTTCTCAGTATCAATTAAATTTTGGATAATTTATTTGCCTACTGACATCATGACATTCAATCACTGTCTGCTGAAATCAATACTATACACACATTTCCTATACTCTGAGTCTATAGGGAAAGGGAATATGATCTATAAGAAGACAATTTCTACCCCAAAGCCCTTCGAATCATGTGCCTCCCTTTCTCTTTTCCATCTAGTAAATTTCTAACGATGCTCTAGTAAAATACACCAAATTCTATCATGCAGATCAAACACTAAAAGAAAAATATTTCAAAGACATCGCCATCTACAGTTACTGGTTTATACATTCACCTTCCATCTGATAAGAGCAAAGCATTTCCAGAGCCAATCAGTAACCTCTGAGAATAACTAGAAGCAAGAGGTCAGAGCCTGATGAATACAATGACGGACATTTCCATTGGCCTGCCCTGCATGACCTGAGGAGCAGGGAAAGACGCTTTTGCATCAACAATTTTTTTTTCAGATGCCACTTTATGCTCCAATATTCCCCACCACTGAAATCCCGAAGACACACAACTCTCTAAAGATGTGGGATGGTCTCCCTGGATGTCCAGGCTCTCCAGGCTCTGGACCTTGATTGTCAGGTCTACATCAAGAGCCACTGGTAGAGTCATTTCACTTGTACTGGTGGCAGGAGTAACGTGACTGCAAGGTAACCCTCGATTTTCCCGTCTAATACTGCACACACACACCCGCCCCCAACACACACACACACACTTTTCCAGCAAAATGGACTTAAAATCTGCATGGATTACTGGCCACCGACCGTATTTTCTTCCACTCTGGTACAGCCATCTGTCCTGGTTGGTCATGGCGCATGCACCTAGAATTCACCCAGCCACACTAACATTGGGGGTGGTGGTAGAATGAGCTGTTCCATACCAGCCCCTGGGCCCGGGTCCCAGTCCTCAAACCTGCCTCCAAAGAGTTCCCTAATCAACTAATGCACAGCCACTTAGTCTAGGCTCTCCGCTCATTCTGGTAAAATCGGTAGGTAAAATTGGTAGGCACTCACTACAATGCTATAAAAATTGGGTGGGGGGGATGAACAGTTGTGAAAGAAGTCCTACACCATGAGATTTTTTTAAAAGAGAAGACCATGTTCCAGTTTCACAATCCTTCCTTCTTAGAGCTCTCAACAACATTTACTATTTGTTTACAAAAATGTACCACCAATGATCTGACCAGCTGGCAAGCACTCACATTTCCCAAAGAATTCCTGGAACTAAGTGAATTTGATAACTTCATCTAGATTTATAGAGTCTGGAAAATGAGACCTACCAATTCAACACTGGAAGTCTAAACAAGTGGAAAAAAAAATCATTATACAATGGATGTCTTCACAGACACAGTGTTAAACTAAGCACCTTAGGGAACACACAGAAGGAAAAGAGGCAGATGTAACATCTAAACTGGGTCCTTTACTGAGTCAGCAGGGATTTTTTTTTAATGAACAGACTCAGCATATGTAAGAGACTGTGCTGAATCCTAGAACCCGCAGCATTCCCTCAGCACTTGAGACACCACTTACGTTCTGTCAGAGACGAGCACAGCAAATGATGATTCACTTCCTGCAGAATGATGTGTTTGTAATAGATGTCTGGAATTTAATTAGTAAAGGACATAAACCTGGTCTCAATTTTTTAAAATCTCCTTAAAATTTATTATTTCCTATAAATGCTTTATACACAATACTAAAATTTTATATAAGAAGAAGTCAACTTAGAGTTTGAATGCTATCTTTATAGCTCTGAAAAATCATCTATAAAATAGATACCTATAAAGCATGCCATGAATTCCCCTGTAAACATTGCCTATATTCAGGGCTATTAGGAAAGCCAGTATGTAGCATCATTAGAAAATATTTACAAGTATTTAAATACACCCATAATGGGGTCCGTTGACTGAGCATTAACATCTAATGTGTTAACAGGCAGCTATAGCCTAAAACATGTCTAGAAATGATGATAAAACTTCATGGACCTACAACTTCTCTAATTAAAAAAAAATACAATAATTAAAAAAACATTATCCTATGTGAAAAAAACCAGACACAAAGTACTACATAGGGTATGATTGCATTTGTATAAAATGTAAATACAAACAAATCAATAGAGAGAATTAGATTGGCATTTCCAAGAAGGGAAGCAGAGAAAGGTTTTCCATCAGATCTGAAGCAGCTAATACATGCATGCGGTGATTTTTGCTCCTTATTCTTTAAGAAAAGGTATCCTTTGTTTTCTTCCTACGATGGTTTACTCTATCAGCGTGCATCATCATTTCTCTGTGCTTGTTTCCATTGAGTTTTTGAATTTTACTATGAAAGTGATTCTGTTCAAAATCACTTCACAGAACTCAGTACAACTTGAACTCCTCCATACTCTGCAAGGTTAAAAGAGACAGGAGCCTAAATGCAAAATAAATCTGATATTTCAAAGCTGTTTGGTTCTTGCAATTGCAAGAGGAAAGGGATTTTAAGGAAGGTACATAATTGTGCTCAGCCAAAGCTTGTTGGCTATAAAGGGCTAAAGTGGACTGATGGCGGTAGAAGGATATATCTGGGAGAACAGAATCAATGGACAATAGCATTGAGGTAAGGGATAATTTATTCTTAACAATTACAGAAAGAGAAAAACAAGGAAATCCCAACTCTTATTAACTCTTCTTGCGCATTGCAGAGAGAACTTGAAAAGCTAGATTATGAGGATTATTTGGGGGCCTGTGTTCTATTATTGTCAGGAGATGTTTCTAATAGGAATGTCAGCTTAAAAGCAAATGAGGAAGTAGGTTCACATTTATAAACAACGGGAGAGTGTTACAATAGAATCTGTCAGAACTATTTCTAAGAACAAGAAAATAAATACCATATATTTTCCTTACGTTAAATCCTAGAAAAATATTAAGAGGTGGGGACTCAACTAAATTAGAGTGGATAAGTAAAGAACTTTATCCCATGGGGAGGGGGGAATGAGTGAATTTCCATCTGTGTACACTGAATGTTTGCAAATATTTCTCAGCACAAAGAGCTCTTTTATACAATTTGGCAAAAAAAGGAGGGGGGGGGATAAAAATGAACATCTTTGGAAATAACCACAAATTATGCATTTGGGGCAGGCTTTTCACTGAAAGTCGATGATGGGATTCAAAAGCTACAAATCCACTATCTCCTTATTGATAAAACAAATCTGTAAACAAGTCAATAGGCTTGAACAGGGGGTAGGAGACACGTGCATACATTAAGTTAGCAGAATGCAAAGAAGAGACCTTAAGGAAAATTCATCTGTTAAGGTATTTTCTCAAAGAGTAACTTACTTCATGACACACACAGACACACATTAATGTATATTTATATATGCATATATTTTTACATTTAAGTTTATCTAGGCACCATTTGAAAATATATATGTTAGTAATGATTTAATATGTAAGGTATCTGATTACAAAGAAATATATTTTTTCAATGCCCCTAAGTGTTTGAATTGGGGGTGGAGCAGATCTCTGAGATTCTACCTCCTCTAAGAAACTGAGCCTGGCCTACTCCATACACCACCAGTTTTCATTATAATATTCTAGAAGCGTAAGCCTTACAGAAGAACCTAATAGTGATCATAATGTTGTATTTTGAAGAACACCCCAATGATCAGTGAAACTATGTAATCGAATTCTTATCAAGTCCTTTCTTATTGGCTACTTTTTAATTATTCTCCAAAAGGCATTTGAACTTTAATTTAGTCCACAAACAAGTTGGCTGATTTCAAACTGTATATTCCTATTGCTTTTTCATTTTGAACTGGCTTTTCATTGACTCCTATAAAATTAAATTTTAGGAGTAGGTTTACATTCTTGGGGAAAGTCTGGCAAGCAAGCACTTAATAAACAGTATGCGCAGTCACATACAGCTTCAAGCTATTAAAACTTGTGAATCAGAGTTGTTTTACCTAATTGTGCTTTTGAAATGTTCCTAACCCTTCAGGTTATTTTATTATATAAAGTTTTATGCAAGAATATTTCTTTTGTCCTCTGAAAGAATAAAGATACAGTTCTTCCTGAGGGCTGGTGGTATATTGTCCTTTCTCTGCTTTGAGTAGCAAGATGCCATACAAGCCCATGAGTTGCTACCAAATGATCTACTTATCCCCAGTAGGAAGGGCTGGCCAGCTCTTACTTCCCTCCAAACTGCATTGTAAAGTCAAATCTTCTCTTGGGGAGTTATCTAAACCGACAGGAAAAATCTGCCTACCTTAAATCAAGGAGTACTTACTATCACAAAATATCTTTGTGCATCCTTAAAACTGTGATTAAAGAAAATTTACAATAAAAAAAAAAATACCTAACGCTTCGGAGGTGGAGGCTAATGGGTACAACGTTTCTGTTTGAGATGATCAAAGAATTTTCAAATTAGATTATGCTGATAATTACAAAACTCCATAA
>JAQZBX010108656.1:0-10535 GCA_029593785.1 Cabassous unicinctus
TTGAATAAATATTCAAATTGTTGGATTCAAAGGACCCAACCACCTTCTGATTTTAGGATGGCATTTTAGTCCTTGATTTCAAAGTCTGGCCCTTGGTCCAAACTCTCACATCCTACCTCCAGACTGTGTTTACTTGGCCCTGATGGCAGCTCCACCCTGTTGCCTTCTCTAGGGAAGTGTGCTTCTGGGGTTTGGGTTATCTTCAAAGGGCTCAGGCTGTATCAGCCTGAAGGACTTCAGCGCCTCCTTCAAGTTATGGTGAACCATTACACTATCCAGACTCCTTGGGCAAGTTTTGTTTACCCTGGGATCTCCTCCAAGATAGCAGTGTATGGCTTCAAGCACTTTTTATGGTCTCCAGATTTGGACAGACTCAGTTTTTCCCCGTCATCTTCCAATCTTTCCCTAAGTTTTTTCTCCTTCATTTGTTCAAGCTTTATTGCAAATGATTTTTCCATGTGTAACATTTTCTGCATAAAACTGATTTTATAGTTTATATCTGGGACTGAGATAAGTCTTATAAATGCCAAGCACTAACTGCAAAAGGGCAGATAACATATTTCCTGATGCTATTTATTGATCCATAGTTAGAGACTCCTCCTGCCACAGTGTAGAAGTGGGTATTTTGGGAGATTGAGATACAGTGGAGATAAACTAGTGGTTTCCTTAAGGAGAGTGGAGTTGGAAAGTTTTTCAATAGGGATGCTTAGTCACCTGGGTGCAGACTAGGATAGCATGGACCCTGATGAAAACTGTAAAGCCCGAATGTGTGTAAGGCCACAGTTGCATTTATTGAGTACCTACTGTGTATCTCAGTCTGGCACAGTGTGTAACAAAGATAAACAAGTCATGGCTTTTACCCTCAAGGAGCTCACAGTCTGTTAGGACAATGACAGTTCAGAATGGTGAAGGTCATTATACAGGTGGGAGGCATGTAAGGGGCAGCAGAACTATTTTGGTTGCACTCATGTCCCCTGACCTGGCCCTGATGGTACTGACCACAGCAATAGGACCTAGAAAGTGATTAAAGGAGCACAAGATCACCAAGATTGTTCAGAGATTCTGATATTTTACTCTCAACTGGACTTAGAATAGGAGGAAACAGCCACCATGCAATAACTCCTCCCTTTCCCTGGTATTATCTATTGCTGTGAAACAAATTATCACAAAATTTAGTAGTTGGAAACAAAAAAAGTTCTTATCTCACCCAGTTTCAATAGGTCAGGAAACTGGGCATGGCTTAGCTGGGTGACGCTGGCTCAAGAGCTCTCTTGGGGTTGCCATCCAACTGCTGGTGGGGTCTGACACCTCCACTGAAGGCTCAAATCTGTGGGGAATAGGTGCCCAAGAACGAGTGAGAGAACATGACTGAAGCCACCATCTTTTATAACCTAATCTCTCAGAAGTGACATCCCATTACTTCTACCCTTTGTTAGAACCAAGTCACTAAATCAAGCCCCTACTCCAGGAGGGGGGATTACACAATCTGGTGAATACCAGAAAGGAGAGTTCCCTACACCTTGGGCTGCCTGCCATGCCCCTCCACCTGTTCTGATTCTCCTCTATATCTCATCGCTTTCCTTCCTAGTTCAGAATGTGCTTTTTTCTGTGTCACTGAGAGTGGGGAATGGGCTTAAATCATATTAGGATATTTAGGTTAGGTGTTCTCCTTGTATCAGTAGTGGAGCCCCAAGGACTTGGTGGTGGTGGTAGAGCTTCCTTCTAAAGCGGCCAAGCAGACGTTGAAGTACTGTCTGGGAGGGGAACAGACTTAGGAAGAGACCATTCTTGAAAGTATTTGGCTAGCGGGAAGCCATTTTGCAAAGCCCTGGCCTGTATGTTGATGCTGTTAAATATTCTGCCATCTTATAAAGATGCTTTTAGTTCCCTTGATGATATAGGGCTCAATAGCTATTTTGCAGAAGAACACAGTTTGTGCCCCATCTCAGGGCCCATATGGTCACAGAGGTCAAACTGGGGTCTTGGCCCTTCCACCCACCTCACCTTTCAGACCCTTTCAATCCCTTCTCAGCTCTGGGACTCAACAGAGTCCCTCAGACACAAAACATCCTTGTCTCCTGTGAGCTCTCTGCCAGCTCCAGTCAGTCCTTGCTGCCATCTTAGCTGAGAAGATTTTAAGGAACTATTCCTCCCTGGGGCCTGGGAGGGGCCTCTGGTTATATAAATCGTAAAGTGATAAGGTTGCACAGGGAAGGAAGAGATGTAACACAATATTGACGGATGAATGTACCCACCACTTATAGAAGGTGTCATATATAGACACTCCTATCCCAATTTAACCAGCCTCCTTCCAACCAGCTACCTCATCCCCCTTGTCAGCCAGCCTCCAGCTGATTTTACAATGTTGTAAATATGAAATAATATGATGCAAATCAAATGTACTTCCATGAAATGGGCAGTGAAGTTGGAGAGCCATTCACTCATGGGAAACCCATTAACAAAGAATGATCTGGCAGAGTTTGGGTAGTTAATAGGGAATGAGAGAAAATTGACAGAGACCTTGACACAACAGAAGAAGGTTATTTGAATATCAAAGGAGTAAGAGAGGCCCTTGGGAAACTGATGAAACTCTTGAATATTTTTATAAAATTATTATTCTTCATCTTCCTGTCGCTGAATATAGAAGGAAGATATTCTGTGCTATCATATAATTTTATCAAACAATTCATGCCAAAAAAATTGGCTCATTCTTTTTTATTCTAAGAATTAGTGCAAATTGCACTTATAACATCCATTTTATTAAATGTTAAAATGTTTTAATGGATTTTAGCTTTGTTCTGAGATAAAGTGTCAATCAAACCCCTTTTTTTCCCTCACTATTTACTCTGACATTTTAGATAAGGGTTAACCTGGGGGATGAGTGAGGCTAAAGGCAGGTCTAAGGAAGGAGGAAGAATATTGAAGCAGAAACAACTAACAGGATGTGGCATGGAACTTTTCCTGTTGTCTCACGTGTCAATTAAAACTTCAAAGCTGAGGTCCGTGGGTGATAACCCCCACATGCTAAGGAGAGGTGCTAAAGGAATCCACAGGACTTGCTAAGAAGACATTAAAGGTTCATAAGAGAGAGGGCTCTTAGAAGGAAATTTGTAAGAAGAGCAAACTTTGCTTTTTCCTCTAAGGGAAAGGGAATTCCTCACCCAAAGAAAGCAAAGAGGGTTCCAAGAGAACCTCAGGTTGTGGGGTGGTTCTTGCAAAAAGGTGAGACAAACTAGCCTCTCACTTAACAGTTAGGAGCTTGCTGAGTGGTGAAAAAGTTTCAACCTACACAGTGCTGCTAACAGGAGTGGAGAATGCCTAGGTTGTTGGGAGAGCTTGTCCTATGTCTTCTGGAGTTTGGGGAGCATGAAGACTGGTGCCTGGCTCTCATGGAGTTCTGAAAGCAAGAGGCTAGCTGGATTGGGCAGCAGGGTAATGAAGAGAGGGCAGCAAGAGTAGCATGATGCATTTCTGCCATTTGAAGGGCTAAGGGTGAGTGGGTTCCCGTGGGCCAGGTGATAACCACAGCTGCCTAGAAGGACCCTAAGAGGGCTGCCTGCTGGGCCAGGGGGACCCAGGGCTGAGAAGGGCTCAGAAGGGCTGAGAGTCAACTGGAGAGTACATGGTGCAGTGTGAGAAAAACTCATGGTAGGAGTAGGAGAGGTTTCTTCTAAGACACATTAATATGTCCTGCAAAAGATCCAGACTTTGAATGCAGAAGACACCAGACATTCAGGCAAAAACCACAAACTGCTCATGTTAAACAGAATGGCCCCTGCCGCTTTCCTCTCATTCCTCCTCATCTATGCAGCCCTATAGAGGCTCCTGAAGAAGGCTGGGGAGGGGAGAGTGAAGTGGTGAGAGGGGTTTGTGAGAAGGTAGATCAAGAAGAATGAAAGAACAAACTCTGCCTCCTTCTCCATATCAGACCTGAACTGGAAAGAGAGGAGAAACTTGAAATTGGATGTGAGATTAAAGTTTGGGTCTAGATTTGACTGGACATTTTTTAATATCCCAAAATGGGACTCTTCTAATATTTGAAAGTGATCAAATCTAAGGATCTTCTGGAAAAATCACCAAAGAGGAGGAAAGGAGAACCAGAGAGAATCTATCTGAAGATAATGGGGGGAGAAAATTTTTAATTTAATCCTACCAATGTCAGCCTGCTTAATAAACTGGCACCATAGTAGGAATTCAATGCTGGTCTCTGCTGCTGGCAGATTGGGCACCTAGCAACGGCTATAGCTAGAGTAAGTATTCAGTTTGCAACAGTGGAGTTTTTCCATTTTAAATATCCACAGTGTCATATCAGGAAAGTTTAGGGCACTATGCAAATATAGGGAAGAGCTAGCCAACCCAATCTTGTGGGGCCAGAGGAGTAACACCTTGGCCACAATAAGGATAAGAACTGCTGATCAGACAAAAGGGGTGGGGTAGAGTAAGGAACGATCATTGTAGACAGAATGGGAGGGGAAAAGAAGGGAAGGGGCTGGGGAGGGTTGGTGAGTTGACTTCTAGACATGTTGATCATATAAGTTGACATAGGCCTCTATCAGGAGCGTGGTCTGTGCTAGAGATTGTGATTGGGTGTCATCACCCACAAGCAGTATTTGGAGCCCTGGGGTAGTGAACTAGGTTAAACCAATGGAGCTACATGCACTCACTGGCCTGCAGTAGGCTGATCTAAGACCTAGAATCAACAAAGTGACCACTGCCCATCCTTGTCCTCATAAGTCCAGATGCAAATTTCAGTTCTGTGTTACCCCATTTATAGTGAGGCAGGGTAAACCCTAGAACGAAAGGATAAAGAAAGGAAGAAGGGTTTGTTCTCTGGCTTGGAGCATTGCTGGGCCTACCCAGCAGGAGGCAGACCCAAGCTGACGTACTACACCAGACGCCTGGGGGAGATGAACTCCAAAGGAGAGACCAAGAGGAAGAAAGCAACAACTCCAAGCCCTTTGGCTCAAGAAGGGTCCTTGACCGTGAACCAACCATGTACCAAGGGTTTTCTCCTAAGAGCTGGGAAAACTATCAGTGCCCCTAGAGGCCAAGACAGGGCCCCAATGTTTGAGGAGTGGATGGAGGAAGGGAACTGGGACAGAACAGTTGGAGAAGTGGGAGAAACAACAGGGGAGAGTGTTCCCATAGAAGCTGAGGGGAGATGGTTTAGAAAGCTGATTATCACCTGGGCACATATATAAGGCATATAAATGTGTTCAAATGTTCATGGGGCATTGTCATGGTGGGTGGAGATTCACACAATAACCGAAGGAATATCAAATTCCCATCCTGGGGAGCTCTGCCACATTCTGTAATGGAAAACCAAGAATCCCCCGAGTACAGGGGCAGTGACTAGTGAAGGAGGATGGACTGTTGATGGGCCCTTGATATTGATGAATGTGTTTATGAACCTTTACTTTTGAAATTGAAACTTAGCCCAGTATTATAGGGTGCCTAAGTATTACCTCCTGAGATCCTACTTGTTGCTCAAATGTGGCCTTTCTCTAAGATGAACTCAACATATAAATGCATTACCTTCTCCCCAGCATGGGACATGACTCCCTGGAATGAGCCTCCCTGGCACCAAGGGATTATTACCAAGCACCAACTAGCAATGCAACTGGAAAAAGACGTTGACCAAAAGGAGGAATGGGTAAAGATAAATGAGTTTATATGGCTAAGAGACTTCAAAGTGAGTTGGAAAGTCATTCCAGAGATTACACTTATGCACATCTCAGCAAGATCTCATTGACTGCCAAAGTAAATATTGCCTCAAATAGCGGAGACATCCAGACACTATTGTCAGGGCAGACAGTTTAGGAATTTGGCACCCTGCCAGTGGGCCCTACTTTGGAGTTAATGCTCCCCAGTGTGACAGAGTTAGACTCAGTTGTGTTTTCCCTACACATGGTTCTTCTGTTCTTCTATTTGAACTTAGTATTAGAGTTGGTAGGTGTTATGTCCAATAGACTTAAATCTTTGGGCTGTCCATGTGCCAGCTGGGTCTCGAATCTCAATGGATTTGCAACACCTACTCTCCAGTCATTGGTCTCACCTAGGATAACTAGCAAGGAGATGATGATAGACAACTACCATTCCAAGGAACTGAGACAGTCTGCAACTGCAAGCAAGATGGTCCCATCCATCTCCCCCATGATATCTAAGCCCCCTCTCAATTAGAAGTGGAGTGGGCATCACCATCTAAGAATTCTCAGGATTGGGGAAGGAACTATGGACTAAAGTAGACTTAATGGTATTCTGCTATAGACTTATTGTGATTCTAGAAATGGAAGAAATTATATCATTGATGTGGAGGTAGTGGCCACTGGAGGTTCTGAGGGCACGGAGAGGGAAAAACAGGTGTAATGTGGGGGTATTTTCAAGACTTGGGAATTGTCCTGAATGACATTTCAATGTCAGATACAGGCCATTATATATCTTGCCATAACCTTCAGAATTGGGTGGGGGAGAATGTAAACTACAATGTAAACTTTAATCCATGCTTAGTGGCAATGCTTCAAAATGTGTTCATCAATTGCAATGAAGGTACCACACTAATGAAGGATGTTGTTAATGTGGGAAAATGTGGGTGGTATGGGGAGCAGGGCATATGGGAATCCTTTATATTTTTTATGTAACATTTATGTAACCTAAGTATCTTTAAAAATAAAAAATAGGTGTTTAAAAAAAGTTGATTAAAGGAATAAAAAGTGACCATTCGAATTGTGGTGAGGTAGCCACAGTTCCCCTTGACAAGACAAGTTCCAGTGTAGTGATGGGTACAGGAGCCAGACTGCAGTGAACTTGGGTATGAATGGGAGGTGAGCAACTGGGGGTTAGTAAGTAGAGACAGCCCTTTCTAGAAGGCTGACTGTGGAGAAAAGAATTAGTGTGAGGGAAAAAAAGTTCCTATAGGGATATAAAGGTATGAAGGAAGTTTTTTCTTTTTTTTTTCTTTTCCTTTTTTTTTTTTTTATTTTATTTCAGGGGACATTAGAGTGTGTTTGAACAGTGATGGGGAGAGGAAGGAGAGGCTGAGGAGATGAACGAGTTGGGCAAAACTGATAGAGCAAGATACTCAGGAAGCAGGAAAGGATGGATCTAGAAGGGCATAGGTGTTGCACAAGTACAGGAATTTTCATTGGATAAGACCAGAAACAGTCATTCACTAAACCAGGGCAACAAGAGAGAAGGAGACGGATGCAAATATGGTATTTGCATAAGCATCTCATTTAGTCCTCATACTCAGCCAAGTATGGTAAACGCCCAAGGTTCTCTATTACTCTTGGCTACCCTGAGTTCTTCCTCTAGCTCCATACAACTAGAATGCCCTCAGACTGATCTTTCCCCAAATGTTAGTCCATGCCAACTCTTTCAAGCCTCTCCCACAGCTGCTGCCACTGAGAGATTCCAGATAGCAATTGTTTCTTTTCTACCTTATCTCTGTGCTCAAACTTGATAGCCATCTAGCAGCAACCCATCCCAGTGTGGCTGGCCAGTGTCAGATTTATATACTTCTCTGGCCTGTTCCTATAAAGGATGTTGTCCAAATACAGACCTATGCTAGATGCATGGATGCCACCTCTTGGCTATGGCCAAAGAATATTCTCTGACTTAACAGAGGTTCAATTTGTGATGATTTGTTTTGAGGACACTTGGCCAGTTATCCACTTCCATTTCTTATAATCACTCAATACCCACAGGAATTGGGCAGTGGCCATGCTCCATCAATTTGTCTCCCTGATTCTCAGCTGTAGTTGGCCCCACAGCCTTTCTCCCTGACCCTTCATTTCTCAGGTAGCACCATTACAACATAGCTTTTGGGGTCTTGGTTATTAGTGCATGATGTGAAAGTGGGGGGCGGGGAGCGATGGGGGGAAGCAGAGTAAACATTGAGAAAAGACTTTGAAGGCAGAAAATTGCATTGGCTCAAGGAAGCAAACCTGTGACTATTAAGTCAGGTCACTTTTTCCTTTTGCTCAGTCATTTTGAAGGCTACTCTGAAAGAGGCACTCTAAAAATGCTTTGAGTAATAATGGCATCATTTGAATAAAAAGATGCTCTCGAGACCAACATTTATTTGCAGTATACATTCTAGTGTTTTTGTTTAAAAGATTCATTATTTTATGGTTAGTGTTATCTTACTCTTTAAAGCAATGATCTTACCTTAAATCTTCTAGCTAAGATGAAATGATATTTTTCAAAATGGGAATCCAGGATCCAAATCTGTGCTAAGCACTTTTTAACTTTCCAGTCCAGAAGAAGATTGCTTTTTGACACTGTGGTTCAACAGTGTGTCAAGTCATAGGTTTAAAAAATCCAACACAGTTTAGGTTTGTCTTGTGCATTCAAGAGGCAAGTATTATTTGACCCTAGAGTGAAGGTGAAGCTGCTAATGATGATAGGCAGCTCCAGATACCAAAATGACTCTGTTTTGAAGGCAGCTGTTTTTCTGGATACCTTACTTTATTTTAAACCAAACAGATCTGCTATACACTGGGTAACCAAGAAAACACAAACCTGGACATTCTTTCTATTCAGGGAAGCTATCCTAATTACCCAGAACAATTAGTCCAGGAAATTGTGTGGAGTCCAACTCTGGTGGATTATTTCTCCTCATTCCAGGCTCCATGCTAAGTGTACTGGACATAAAATTGGGCTTCCCCTGGCTTGACCCTGTGCACCTCAGGCATCCTCCCCAGCCTTCTTGCTCTTGGATGTTTCAGGAACCACCTCTCAGCAATTCCACCAAACTAGCCCAGCCTTTCTAGAGAGAAACCAGTAACTATCATAGTCCATAACTCCTGAGCAGCCTATGGGGCCCTATGAAATAGCGGGGCTGTGGCAGGGAGTGAATAAACACATTTCTTCCAAAAATGTTGAGATCCCAAGTTCCTAATATTTTTTAGAAGATGCCTCACCAAAGAAGCACTTCTGAATGCCATGGTGCTGCTGAGCTGTGCCTGGGAATCCTGATTTTTGCAGTAAAAGCTAGTACAGGCTCATTATACACATACTAAGCTCCCAGTGGAGGGCGGAACCAATGCCTCTCTGTCCCCATCTGGATGGTGTCAACAATTCTTTCTTCTCACGAAAACGAGATATGACCATTGGTTTAGATTCCCCCTCCCCACCCCCCCCACCCCCGTTAATTTTGGAAGAAAAGAAAAACATGCAGGGTAAGGACACAGTTATGTTGTTAGAGTGATTATTTGGCTTCTGACTAAATCTTAGTCTCCTGAGAGGCAGAGAGGAGAAGCCTTGGTAAAAATTAGCTCATAGTTTTTCCTTTTTGTAAACTTAACCTGAAAAAATGTAAACCAGCTGAGCTGCTGAGCCTTTGCCTGACCAAAATGCAGGCAGATTATCGTATCAAAATAAGTTTACTTAGAAACATTTCAACTTGGGTTTCCTGTGAATGAATTTGGAAGAAAGTGAACAGATAAGATCTGGATGGAACTGGACGTTCTTCATTTATATAATCCACTAGAAACCAGTGCCCTTTACGGAAAATAGGCTTTGTTTGGAAGACCGGTCCAGGAGTGGACAAAACCTCGTACCAGAAAGCCCTTTGATGTCCCAGGATTGAAATACAGCGTCCCCGGCCCTCAGCCCTGGGAGTGATGTTAAGATGGAGCTGACAATTCAGAGAAGTTCTTGGGCAAAAAGGTTTTCTTCCCCCAAATTACATTGCTAATAATCCATGGTTGTGCAGGCTGCCCTACCTTAATAACATAAAGCTGACAGACGCTGTTTTACACACACACACATTTATAACTTTATATAATCATTAATGGGTTGTGTTCTATGGCTATTTACCAATAGAATCTAAACTGAGCACAGACTTTCTCACTTATGGAACATGGTCCAAAATATGTTTAAAAGACTAAAGCTAAGAAGTGGGTATAGCTCAGTGGTTGAACACCTGCTTCCCATGTATGAGGTCTCGGGTTCAATCCCCAGTACTTCCTTAAAAAACACAAAACACTAAAGCTCATTAAGTTCCTTGAAACTGGATATGGGATTTATATCACATAATATTATTTTTCTCAGTCTAAATCAATCAGCACATATTCACTGAGCACCTTCAAGGAGGGAAGTGTCTTTCAGCCTGGCATACAAATGCCTTAGATATGGTCCTTGCGCTCAGAATATGTCATTAGAAGACTCTGAACTGTGTGAAACATTAACAACTCAAAACTGGATATGGTAAGTGCCAAATGAGGAAGCATGGGAGAATCTGGAGAAATTTAATTTAGAGAAAGCAAAGAGCACAGGAGAGAAAAGGCTTCACATTTCTGAATAGCTGCTGAATCTGCCACCAGAAGGAAGAACTTGGAAGTTACAGAAAGGAGGATTTCAGCTCAACACCACAAAAGATCTTCTAAATTGGAAAAGCCAACCTACTGAGGTAGTAAGCTCCCTGTGCTGAAGGAACGACTGTAAGAAAGGGATGCTGAAAAAAAAGATTTTCTACCTTGAATAAACTGAATGATTTATAAGACTGGCTTCAACCTTTGAGCCATTGAGGCATA
>JAQZBX010108657.1:0-10535 GCA_029593785.1 Cabassous unicinctus
AGCCGGCCTGCCCTCACAAGGAGGCGCCGGGAAGCGAACCCGGGGCCTCTCATGTGGTAAACAGGTGCTCTATTCATTGCGCCACACCCGCTTCCTGCCGTGAGGTTGCTGCATCAGCCCACTGCACCACTAAGGCCGGCGTGCCCTCACAAGGAGGCCTCGGGACGCGAACCCGGGCCTCCCATATGGTAAATGGGGGCTCTATCCACTGAGCCACACCCGCTTCCCTGCTTAGACTCTTTTAAATTTCTTCATTCCTTTTTTTTCTGTTCCCTCAGACTGGATATTTCCAATTATACTATCTTCAGGTTTGTTAATTCTTCTGTCCAAATTGGAGGTTGAACCACCTTAGTAAATTTTTTTCAGTTATTTTAGTTTTCAACTCCAGAATACCTGTATGGTTCTTTGTAAAAATGTCTCTGTTTATTGAAAATTTTCTTTTGCTCATGTATCATTTTCCTGATTTCTTTTACTTCTTTCTGCATCTTTTCCTTTAGTTCATTGAGCATATTTAGCATAATTGATGTAAAGTCTTTGACTAGTAATTACATTATCTAGGCTTCCTGCTTTATTTTGTCCCTTTGTATGGGCCATAATTTGTTGTTGAAACCTGCACATTTGAAAATTACAATATGCTAATGCTAGTGACAAGATTCTGTCATATGGGAACACCGAAATCTCTTCCTTTAGCTTGTATTCAGCTAATGTGCTGAGAGAGATTTCCTTGAATGTCAGGAGCTCAGAAAAATAGAAATTAAAGCAAAAACCTCTCCCAGTCTTTGCAGATTAGCTCTGTGCTGGGGCTTTCCATCAAGCTTATTTCAGCTTTCTCCAATCCTATGGATCAGCCTAAAATGAATGAGTAGTTTCTCCTCAAGACTTTTCAGAGCATGCATCTTGCCTTGGGGGTTTACATGGCTTTCACAATTCTCCATTGTACAAGAATGTTCCTGGATGTTCTAATTTCTCAAGGAAACTCCATAGCATTACCTTCCAGGACCCAGACATTCTTTGTATGTCTCAACTGTAATCTTTCACCCCAGTCAGCTACAGTTTGATTTTTCCCTTAGTGTTCCTGCAAGCTGTCCATTCCAAATGAGTTCCAGTTCAGGAGAAACCAAAGAATACCTTGGATCAGTTCCTTAAGTAGCCACCAGATGGGTTGCAACAAATATACATACACACTAAATTGGTGCATAATGGGTGCTCTTCTCCTTCTATAGCCAGAGTTCAGGGCCCCAGAAATGTGGGCCAGTGTCTCAGAGACTGCAGACAACCTGGGGTGGGTGTGGGATGGTGGCAAGGAAAAGCACCACATAGCTTTCCTTCCATTATTTAGCTTTTTTCTTTCCTGATTTAACATTTGCTTGGTTGCTGTAAACCTTTTGCCTGTTTTAGAGTTCTGAGAATGTTGATTCTGGCAGTTCCTGAATGTTTATCAATATTTCTGTTGGAGAGGAAAGCAGGCATTTGGTGCTTCCTACTCTGCCATTTGCTAAAGTCCTATTATTACTTTTAAATGCACCTTGATAGATTATTATGTAGAACAATAGGTGACACAGCTTTCATGGTATTACTATAATGCTACCAGGCCTCCATTTAGCTTGTTTGTAGCATCCAAACTCTGTAGATAATTTTGTTGTTTCCTTGTAGGTTACAATCAACACAGTAGGTCGGCTATACCAGATGTTGAGGATGGCTGAAGCCAGCACGGCAAAGAAAGCCTCCTGTGACTCAGACTAAACTTGGAAAGGTGCCTGAGCCAGGGTCCCCAGAGGGAAGAACAGCTTCTTGGACAAGCCACTGAGGAAATGCATGGTCTGCATGGAGCCGCTGATGACACAGTGCAGGCGGCCCCAGGCTCAGTCTATCACACTCAGGGGACCCAGGACAGACCCTCGCATGCCACACCATCACTGGCCAAATCAACAGCCAAGTCTCTGGGGGCCAAGTTGCCTCATAACATCTGCTCACTGGCTGGGATGCTTCTGTCCAACACAACATTTTGAGACGACAACACCGTGCACCAACAGGGCAAACTAGACTGTACCAGACTCAATTTTAAAGACTCTTAAAATGTTGTAGAATAAAGTGATATTCCATTTTTTAAAATCTATTTAAAAATATTTTTATTTATTCAATAAATACATTTGCATGATTTCTTTGAACCAAGATATTTCTAGCTACAGCAGATATAGTAGGGAACCATGCACACTGTCTATGGACAAAGAGCTAAAAATCCATGGAGAAAATATAAAATTAAAAATGAAGGGAAATGAGGAAATATGAAATTTTGTTATGGATATTAAAAATGTGACAAAATAGAATATATTACTAAGATGGAGAATTGAAGAGGGAAGTGGTAGGGCAGAGGCCACATAGTACTTTCAAGGACAGGTTAATTCTCAGAAGATCCTAACTCTCAGAAAGAAAAATGGGAAAACAATCTTTTAAACCTATATTTTCTTTTTTGTAGGTGGAAGGTATAATTAAGGGGCCTGCCAAAATTTTATTCATAATTTTAATTCCTTCTCACTCAGAATTAAAATTTATATTTGAGTGGAATTCAAGTTTTCCTTTTCATAATTCCCTAAGTTTAGTTTTGCTTTGTGTGAATACTGTTGGACATATTTACTAGAACAAAGTGTGAGAAAATTAAGAGTTGGGGAAAAGGCAATTGTTTATTGCTTTGTTAGAATTTTATTTCCAGTCCCAGCAAAAAAACATGATTTATACTTTCTTGCTACAGAATTTAAACATATGAAAACAAACAAAAAATTATAAAATAAATGAAAGAAAGCTTTATTTTATTAAATTATATGGACATTTTGTGTTGTAACTATCTGCACATTTTTAAAGGTAGGTGTTTCCCATGTTTTTTCACACATGCTAAGGAATTGGATGTCAATCCCTTTTGCACTTTGAAGTTATCTGAGGAGTGTAAAAATTTCTGATGCCAGTGTCCCATCCCCAGACATTCTGACTTAATAGTTTTACCCCAGACATCCACAGTTTTAAAATGTGTTACTAATAGGCATCAAGGTGTGTGAACCCATTCTTTAAAGAGCTGAGAACCAATATAGGACCTTGCTATTTACAGTGCAGAGCATCCGTAAATACTGGGAGCTTGGTAACAATGAGTTTTTATGGGCACTAAACTTAATATTGTAAACTAATTAAAATCTAGTTTGAATTTATGCTAAATTAACTTCAATAACCTATGAAAACTCTGATCCCTTATTACACACCTTCCCCTTTTTTGCAGTTTGACTCACACATTTCATCTTTATTCTTTGTGTGTCCAATGCAAAGTTTTATAATTATATTTATCTATTTGTATTTTGCACTCATGAAAAATAAAATGTAGAGTTGTGATGTAAAACAATTATAATATTGATATTTACTAATATTGTTAGTTTTCTGAGAGATCTTTATTCATAGTTGTGAGTTATTGTCTAATGTACTTCCATTTCCAAATAAAAAGTTCACTTGAGTATTTCTTTTAGGGAAGCTCTAGTGGTAATAAACTACTTCAATTTTGTTACTTTCAGAATGTCTTAAATTTCCCCCTCATTTATGAAAATCATTTTTGCAAAATACAGAATTCTTAATTGATTTTTTTTTCTTTTATCACTTTAAATATGTGTCCCACTTCCTTTTGCCTTTTATTATGTCTGATGAGAAATTTGTGCTTAATCTTAGTGAAGAGTCCTTGTAAATGATGAGAGACTTCTCACACTGCTATGAAGACTCTATTTTTCTTTTTCTTTTAATATTTTCATTTAATGAATCTCTCTATGGATATCTTGAATTTGTCCTATTAGGCTTGTGTTCAGTTTTCTATGTGTATATACATGTTTTTCTTAAAATTTAGGAAGGTTTTGTCCTTATATCTTCAATTATACTTTCCACCCTATTTTCTCTCTTCTTCTGAACTAGTCTTTGTTTAATGGCTTTTCCACACTAATTTTAGAAAACTGTATTCCATGTAGTATATGATTGCTGATGTCTCTGCTCTGTTAGCTTGCATTCAACTAATGTTTTGACTGAAGCTTTCTTGGACAACTGTAGGGAGCAAAACATACATAAACAAAAACAAAAATGCAATACAAAACAAAATTTTAAAAAACAACCTTTCTCCAGTCTTACTGAATAGATCTTTGCTGAGGCTATACCCTTCAATCCTTAGTCAGGCTTGGACTGAATCTATGGAGCATCCCCAGGTAAAATCTAAGAGACTTCCCAGGAATTTTCAGAGCATACACCTTGCCTGGGTTTGCTTCCTGGCTTACCATATACTCTAATATATATGAGTATTCCAGAATGTTGTATGTAATTTCCCAAAGAAATGCTTCCTAACTTTTTCCCCCAGGAACTCAGTCCTTTACTATATGTCTCAACTGTAATTGTTTTCACCAGATAACAGCAGCTTGATCATTTCCTTAAAGCAATTTAGAGCAATGACTGCCATTTCTCCAAACTGAGTGATTTTGGTGATAGGTGAACAGAGACAATTAGAACCAAAATATAGGTGCATGGTGTTTTATATGTTGTGCTCTACTACATCCATTCCCAGGATCTAAGTTCCCATTCTGGAAATATGGGCCTGCCATTCTTCAAATCTGTCACAGAACATGGAGGGGATGGGCAAGATTTAACAAAAGAGCTATATAGTTTTCCTACCATTTCTATCCTGTCTTTTTCTTGATTCAATAACCCTTGGTTTCTATAAATTTATTTTTATTAGAGAAGTTGTGGGTTTACAATCATTCATAACATACAGGATTCCCATACATCATCCCACCACCAAGACCTTGCACTTTTGTGACACATTTGTTACAAATGGTGGAAGAACATCATCAAAATATTGTTGCTAATTACAGTCCATACCTTATATTTCATGAATTTTCCCACAAAATACCCTATTGTTAGCACCATATATTAGTATTGAATACTTTTATAGTTCATGAGATAGCATTCTCATATTTGTACTGTTAACCATTGTCCATAATCCACAAAGTGTTTACTGTGGTATATTGTCTCATGTCCTGTACAATCTACCCAAAGTGTGTGCTCAGTGGTTTTCAGTTTCATCACAGAGTTGTGCTCACTTCACCTCAGTCAATTTTTGAACTTTTTCATTAATCCAAAAGCAAAAGTCCCATACTGTCTTATACTCCCAATTACTGGTCATTAGAATTGATATAGTAACTTCTTTGTCATTGCTGCAAAAATATTAGAATATTGCTAACTACAGTGCATAAATTACATAACATGTGTTTTTCCCATACATTGCCATATTCTTAACACTGTATAATAGAGTAACATTCTTGTGTTTGTGCTATAAACCACAATCCTCACCTACCACCCAAATCACCATGTTGTACAGTTCCTAGATTATCCTCTGGCTTCCTTTAAATTGACATTAAGTTTCTAGAGTACCTCATTCCTCCACAATCACATTCATAAATCAACAGTTTTAGTTATACTCACTATAATGTGTTACCATCAACTCTATCCATTTCCATTTATCATCAACATTATTAAACATTCTACATATATTCAGCATAATCTTCCCCTTCTCAACCCATGTTCTTCTACTAGCTACTTAGTCATAAAATAAAACCATATAAAAGTAAGCAATGGAATACCCAACTCAGAATTTAGGTTGGCTGTTCTGAACTTAAGGGTTGGAAAGTTAGGAAACAGGAAAATCACACAGTCACTAAAAATTAGATTAAAAAATGGCCTTATATTTACAACAACAATGAATTTCTTAACAGTGAGTTTTAAAATTACATTTACCCATTTAGCCCAGACCCCCCCAAATGATGCTGGTGTGTCTATGAAATGCAGACCATGGAGAGGCAATCACTCTAGAAAGTGTGTATTAAATGGCAGATGGATTACAACAGGAGGGTGGGAGTGGAGACACTGAAGTTTTCCTGTCCAGATCCCCTCTCAAATTTACAACAAGATAATTCATTTGACTCTATGGAGAGAACTAAAAGATGAGGCATGAAACTAAAAGTGTTTATGGAAAATGGTGCTTGATAGAAACTGGAAGTGTGGGAAAGATGATTTTCCAACTTACAAAATCAATTCAATGTATTGAACACCCGGGAAAGGAAAAATATAATCATATTGATAGGCTGAAAAACAACAGCTTTACTTTCTATGCTATTTTCAGGAGGTAAATAAAATGATGCAATGCTGAAATAAAGGAGTGGGCAAAGATATATCTGAACTTTAACCAATTCTGACATGAATTTTTTTTCTCATTTACTATTTCTGAAATAAGTTTATGTAGTATCTTAAAATTATGTAGATACTACATAAAACAATAAATGCCATACTGGCATTGTTTATTAAATAACAATTATCTTTTTATAGATATATAAAATAATGACACAAGTTAAAAATGACTGGCTATGATTTAAATCAAAAGAAGTTCAGTGCAGCCCTAGTAATATTTTGGATTACTATTTCTTTTAAAATTATCCTCAAAAATTCTGGCAAAAACAAATTAGTTTATTTGAAAGGAAAAATAGTCATAATCCAACACAAAACATGTCTGCTCATGATAGCTACAAGGAAATTAATTCAAAGGAAAAATGTTAAAATTAGTGGAATATGTATGAATGATAATTACCAAGTACAGAATCATCTGGCCTATATATGTGTTCTACTAGTGCTTCTCAGCAAAGCCTGTTAGAAATGTAAATTACCTTGGCCCATCCCAGGCACACTGATTCACAATTGCCTGAGGTGGGTTGCCCATTTCTAGGCATGCTTAGAGAAGCTCAGGGAACTGCAATTTAAATTCCAGTTCTCCAACTTCATTCTTTACAGTCAGAGAGGAAAGTAATGCAAGGACGGAAAGGTTTGAGATTATGACTGGGAAAGTTTCAGAGAGAGAAAAGAGTGGGATGAAGGATGGAAAAGAAAATCAGGATAAGAATGGGGCAGAAATGAGAGGAAATTGAACATAGGGATTGGATAGCCTATGCCTCTGTATTTGGAATTGTTGATAATTTAAAAATGTCAATGACCTAGTTTGTGTTTTTGGTGGAAGGCTTACCGGTGTTGTGTACATTCCTAAGGAAGAGATTGTGAACAGAGAGTTCAAGAGGGAAGGTGATGATGGAAGTGTGCAATTGGTACATAAATGAGCCAAAGATGGCCCCTGTGTTTGTACTGTGTGTTGTTCAGCTCTTCACAGAAGCCCAGGGCAGTTTAGTCCCCCTCAAAACCACCCTGATGCAAAACTCAAATCCTTGCACATGCAACTGGTTTAAAAATAGCCCAAATAAGTGTTTCTTATCCATTTAGAGCTGATCTGTTTTGCATGCCCTGCAAAACTGCTTCCAATATCAGCTAGTCATAGAAAATGTAAAATCCTGTTATAAATTCTGTGCCTAGGAAATCTCTGACCCAGAGACACCCCATCATGTTAATTCTCAGACATCACCTTGAGTGCTAAGCCTCCACTCCCATGGCCCTCTTCCCCTTCTTATGGTCCCTTGCAGCATCTATAAGGTCCAATGTTGGGAAGAATTGCCCCTCCCTGGCAGCCTGTTCAAGTGCCATCCAATAAATTCTCTGTGTTAGTGCCATCTAATGGTCACATGTCTTACTCAGCTCTGAAAACCTCAAAAGTAAGGTAAATGCACTATAGTCATAAATTGAAGATTATGATTAACCTGCAATACAGGGCTGTGCATCTGAGATCAAATTAAAAAAGAAAATAAGAGCTCATAAAAAGTCCTTGTCAACTTTTTATAACATTTTCACCTAAAAACACAGATAGATCAGTAGAAAATTAGGGAATGGAGTGTATTTGGCAAAGGAGAATTTGGCAGAAGACACTGGAACAATTGAGGGTAAAGGCATTAAAGTGAAACAAAGCTGGTTTTTAATCCATTTTCTCCCCCTTTTTATATCATATGTAAATCTGGAAGAAGTTACATTTGTACAGTAATTTAATGGGCAATAGGCATATGTGAATTAATTTATAATGCACATATTCTTGGAACCCAAACCTTTAACACCTTGCAGGATATTCCACACACACAAACCAAAATTTCACATGTTGAGGATGATTATTGCCAAAACATAGATATGTGTAAAAATATGATGTTAGAAATAAATAAGTTGAAATCCTCAAATGGAATATTTACATCGGTAAATGAAATTTAATTATGCAGATACACAGTGTTAAGAGAACAAAAACTGTACCAAGAGAGCTGACCCAGCCAGCTTGGGGTAAGAAAGGGAGTAGCCATGACCCAGAGCTTTCTGAGTTCAGGGCTGACATCTTCTGGGGCTCTGGCACCCCCTCTGCAGAATTCCAGCCCTGCTCTTTACAGTGGGGAAAATGCTCCTCCATAAACTCTGTCTTGGGCCAGGAGACACAGAGTGTGTGGGATTTAGAAGCCACCAGCAAGTGTCTTTTTATGCTCTTCTTGCTTTTTGGGCAGTTCTAAATCTAGGAGGAAACTGATGTGGACATTAATACTAGGAGAAAATTTCTTGGGAGGGAAAAGTCTGATAATATTAACCTAAAAATTCAACAATCTTGGACCAAATTATCTTTAGTTAAGCTGTGTTGGTGATAGATTGGAATATGGGTTTTTTAAACAAAAGTACTAGTGGACCTGGGGGAGGAAAGCTATTTTGGATGAAAATCCTACTGCTAGTGTGAGGTCAGAGAGGGAAACCTAGGTGTTCAAGCAGGCAAATGCCGAGGGGATGCATAAAGTTATATTTGAGTTGTAGCCAAGGGCCCTACAGGGGTAGTTGTCCTATTTCTTAATTTGAACTTTCACTGTCCTGGTTTTGTCTTTTACTGTCAAATTGCTATATTCAAATGTCCTCAGAATGTATGTGCAAGTGTGTTGGTGCAAAAAGCTAAGGTCTCAGACTCCAGAAGCAGACTGATTAAAAGAGCCATTATGCCACTCTCTTCATGTGTGACCCTCAGCAAGTTATCCAGACTTCATTTTATCATCTAATAAAAGCCAAATAAGCTCTAATTTCACAATTTCATTGTGAACATTTTAAATATAAACATAGAGGTCCCAGTATGATTTAAAAAGGAGAGACATAATCTGGAGAGTACATGAAAATAGGTTAATATTGTTTGTTGTGCATAGTCAGTGAATATTCAGATTCTGATTTAAATCATTATTATTCTTTCTAAGTATAATTTGAAAAAGTTTTATTTCCTCTAAAGGATTATAGATTATTCTCATTAAAGATAACTCTTAGTAACTTATGCTGTACTAGAATCCATTAATTTTAGAAAGAATGACACATCCATAAGTTTGATTTCTATGTTACTTTAAAAAGAATGCAGTGTGTTTGAATAAAGTAAGAGGAAAACATGTTCAAAATAGTGGATGCTTGGGTTGTAGAGAGAGAGCAGTGCCCCAGGTGCCTATAATATGCAGAGGGGCAGTATTTCCTAGTGGGGTATCTCATTACCCAGACAAACCCTTGTTGGGTAGTTCCTCACCCAATATGGCTCTCACTCTAATGAGTGCAAACAATGGCCCTAATTCCATTCAACTCCCCCAGACAGGAACTGCTAAGAAAGGCAGGAGGTGATTTATTAAGGAATCACAATTTACACATCCTAAATAAACTGTTATTCTTAAATAAAAATTCTGCTGGTCTCCAGCATCTGTGTTTTCTATTCAATCCTGGAAAAAAATGTGTGTCATGAAATAAGCTAAGGAGTTCAAGTGATGAGGGGATCATTTAATCTGACACAGTTAGGAAAAAAAGGTGAAAACATACTTGCAAATGTAATCAAGTGATATCTCTTACCAATGCTGTGGCTACTGTTGTATCACTTAGATGTGTTTCCCTTTGAGTGACCACTCCAGTTAGCCATGCTCTGGGCATAACCACAACTAGCAGGGCCTTCACCTCAATACAGTTTGGATAAGAACCATCCTTAGCTTCTCTGAAAGACCAGTGATGGTTTTTCTCCAAATGGCCCCTGCCTCTTCTTCTCCATAAGGTCCCTTGCCTTTTTGCACTGCAATAGCAAATCCTGTATCTCCATATGGCTTGGATAAGAAACTGCCCTTGTCACTTCTGATTTTCATTTTGCATAGTTTGAAACTTCCAATTCCAAGTATCTATAGGAAGTCCTAGACCTCTCATTTGAGTCATAATAAAGGCAAGAGCCTGAGACCCACATATGTTTCTCCACCCCTCAGTCTCCTCCATGGACCCTCACAGGAGCCTAAATTAGGTAAGCCCTCATTCTCCCTAGTCTTGTCCAAAAACCACACCCACTCAGTGGTTCTCAGAAACTGTTATCTTTCCTCAATTCAAATCAATGAGGTCATAAACTGTTCTTCCTTCAATGCCTGGCTTGCTTCACTCAGCATAAGGTCTTCAAGATTCATCCATGTTATTCCATGTGTTAGCACTTTATTCCTTCTAACAGCTGAGTAATATTCCATTGTATGTATGTGCCACATTTTGCTTATCCATTCATCTATTGATGGGCACCGTGGCTG
>JAQZBX010108658.1:0-10536 GCA_029593785.1 Cabassous unicinctus
TCTTTCAATTCTTCTGGCCCTAATCTTTTGCCTTCAAGGGAACATAGAAAGAAGTAAGGTAATAAAATAAGAAGAACAAAGTGTCAAAGAGAAAACTTAAGAGACACACAGAAACACCAGCTAAATAAAACTCTAGAGCAGAGAGAGGGCAACAAAAAATTCCAAACCACATTGAGAAACAGGCAGACAGGGAACAGTCCAATGAACAAACTAAAAACCAGGAAGAGATGCAGAACATCAAACAACTAATCAAAGCTTTCCAAACAAATATCATGGACCAAATTAATGAAGTGAAGGAAGAGATTAAGGATATTAAGACACTGGGAGAACACACTGAAAAAATTGTAAACATACATAAAAAGATAACAGATATGATGGTGGTCAATGGCACAATCCAAGAAATCAAAAAGATGCTGGATTCACAAAACAGCAGATTTGAAAAGGTAGAAGAAAGAATTAGTGATGTGGAAGACAGTACATCAGAAATCAAACAGATAGTAGAACAGATAGTAGAACAGATAGATAAAAAGTCCAGCGGGGACTCAGGGATTTAACCGACAACACAAAATGCACAAACATATGTATTATAGGCATCCCAGAAGGAGAAGAGAAGGGAAAGGGAACAGAAGGAATGTTGAAAGAAATAATGGCTGAAACCTCTCAACCCTATTGAGAGAGATGGATGTACAAGTCCATTAAGCACAGCATACCCGAAACAGTATAAATACCAACAGGCCAAATCCAAGACACATACTTGTCAAAATGTCCAATGCTCAAGACAAAGAGAAAATACTCAAGGCAGCAAGAGAAAAGGGAACCATCCAATACAAGGGAATCACAATAAGATTAAGTGCTGATTTCTCATCTGAAACCATGGAGGCAAGAAGACAGTGATATGACATAGTCAAAGTACTAAAAGAAAAAAACTTTCAGCCACCAATTCTCTACCCAGCAAAACTGGCATTCAAAAATGATGGGGAGTTCAAAATATTCACAGATAAACAGAAATTAAAAGAGTATGCCAATAAGAAACCTGCACTTCAAGAAATAATAAAGGAAATTCTACAGGTTGAAAGGAAAAAATGGGAAAGAGAGTTGGAGGACAGTGCAAGAACAACTAAAAAGACAAAAATGGAAATAAAAACAACATATGACATACATTAACCTAAAGAAAATATGCTTGATGCAAGAAATTCGTTGTGAGTAATAACACTGAATGTTAACAGATTAAATTCACAAGTCAAGAGACACAGAAAGGCACAATGGATAAGGAAATACGATCCATCTATATGCTGTCTACAAGAAACTCACCTTTGACCCAGGAATCCAAGGAGGCTGAAAGTGAATGGCTGGTAAACAATTTTACAATAAAACAATACCAAAAAAAGGCAGGAGTACATATTCTAATATCAGACAAAATAGACTTTAAATGCAATGCTATTGTAAGAGACAAAGATGGATTCTATATATTAGTAAAAGGGGTAATCACTGAAGAAGAGAGAACAATCATAAACATTTATGCACCTAATCGGGGTGCCTCAAAATACATGAGGCAAACTCTGGAAAAACTAAGTGGAGAAATAAATGCCTCTACAATTATAGTGGTGGACTTTAATACACCATTATCAGCATTAGAAGAACATCTAGACAGAGAATCAATAAAGAAACAGAGATTCTGAATAATACATTAGATGACCTGGAACTAATAGACATATACAGAACACTACACCCAAATACAGCAGGATTTACATTCTTCTCAAGTGCACATGGATCATATTTCAAGATAGACCACATGCTAGGCCACAGAACAACTCTCAATGAATTCAGAAAGATTGAGATTATACAAAGTAATTTCCCTGACCACAATGGAAAGAAACTGGAAATCACTAAGGGCCAGAGAACCAGATTAGGCACAAAGATATGGAAGTTAAACAACACCCTTTTAGACAAACAGAGAGTCAAGGAGGAAATCACAAAAAAAACAGGAACTACTTTGAAACTAATGAAAATGACAACACAACATATTAAAACCTATGGGATGCAGCCAATACTGTCCTGAGAGGGAAGTTCATAGCCATAAATACATACATTAAAAAAGAAGAAAGAGCTAAAATTGAAGACCTAACTGCACACCTGGAGAAATTGGAAAAACAACAACAAACTAAACCTAAAGGAAGTAGAAAGAAGGAAATAACAAAGAACAAAGATTAGAGCTGAACTAAATGAAATAGAGAATAAGAAAGCACTAGAAAAAATAAGCCAAAAGCTGGTTCTTTGAGAATATCAATAAAATTGACAAACACTTAGCCAGACAAACAAAAAAGAGAGAGCAGATGCAAATACACAAAATAAGGAATGAAGAAGAGGATATCACTACTGACACCACAGAAATAAAGAGTATCATAAAAGGATACATTTTAAAATATTACAAGAATGATAATTTAGAAGAAATGGACATATTCCTGGAGACTCACAAGCAGCCTACATTCATGAAAGAAGAAGTTGATGAACTCAGCAGTCCAAATATAAGTAAAGAGATATACTTAGTCATCTAAAACCTCCCAACTAAGAAGAGCCCAGGACCAGATGGCTTCACAGCTGAATTCTACCAAATATTCTGGAAAGAGCTAACACCAATTCTGCTTAAGATCTTCTAAGAAATAGAAGTGGAAGGAACATTGCCTAACTCATTCTATGATGCCAACATTACCCTAATACCAAAGCCAAACAAAGATATCACAAGAAAGGAAATTTAGAGACCAATTTCTCTAATGAACCTGGATGCTAAAATCCTCAACAAAATACTTGCTAATGGCATTCAACAATATATCAAAAGAATTATATACCATGACTAAGTGGGTTTCAAACCAGGTATGCAAGGATGGTTTAATATTAGAAAATCAATCAATGTAATATACCATATAAACAGATTGAAAGAAAAAAATCACATTATCATCTCTGTAGATGCCAAAAAAGCATTCAACAAAATACAGCATCCTTTCCTGATAAAAACATAGCAAAAGACAGAAATAGAAGGAAACTTTCTGAACTTGATAAAGGGTGTATATGAAAAACCCAAAACTAACATCATCTTTAATGGTGAAATCCTAAAAGCCTTCCCTCTGAGATTGGGAACAAGACAAGGATGCCCACTATCACCACTCCTATTTAACATTGTCTTAGAAGTACTTGCTTGAGCACTGAGGCAAGAAAAAGATATAAAAGGCCTCCAAATTGGAAAAGAAGCAGTAAAAATTTCATCATTTGCTGACAACATGATCCTATACAAAGAAAGCCTTGAGAAAGCTACAATAGAGCTTCTAGAATTTATAAAGGAGTTCAGTAATGTCTCAGGCTATAAGATAAATGCTCAAGTTGGATCAACAATCTAAATATAAGAGCCAAAACTATAAAGACCTTGGAAGATAATGTAGGGAAGCATCTACAGGACCTTGTAATGGGAAATGGTTTCATGAACTTCACACCCAAAGCACGAGCAGCAAGTGAAAAAATAGATAAATGGGATCTCCCCAAAATTAAAAACTTCTGCACCTCAAAGGACATTATCAAGAAAATAAAAAGGCAGCCTACCCAATGGGAGAAAATATTTGGCAACCATATATCTGATAGGAGCCTAATATCCTGCATATATAAAGAAATCCCACACCTCGAAAATAAAAAGACAAACAACCCATTTAAAAAAAAATGGGTACGTGACCTGAAATGACACTTCTCCAAGGAAGAAATACAAATGGCTAAAAAGCACATGAAAAAATGCTCAACATCGCTACCTATTAGGGAAATGCAAATCAAAACTACAATGAGATATCATCTTACACCAATTAGAATGATGGCTATTAAAAAAAACAGCAGACTCTAAGTGTTGGAGAGGATGTGGAGGAATGGGAACCCCCATCCACTGCTGGTGGGATTGTGGAATGGTCCAGCCACTGTGGAGGACAGTTTGGCAGTTCCTCAGAAAACTAACAATAGATCTTCTGTATGATCCTTCGATTCCACTGCTGGTTATATACCCAGAAGAATTGAAGGCAAAGACACGAACAGATATATGCACACCAATGTTCATCGCAGCATTGTTCACTATTGCCAAAAGTTGGAATCAGCCCCGGTGCCCATCAACAGAGGAATGGATAAACAAAATGTGGTGCATAAATACAATGGAATATTACTCAGTTATAAGAAGGAATAAATTGCTAACACATGGAAAAACATGGATGAATCTTGAAGACCTTATGTTGAGTGAAGCATGCCAGATATTGAAGGTTGAACAATACATGACCTCACTGATATGAATTAAGGAAGTGAGCAGTCTTCAAAAACCATTATTTTGAAGATAGGTTAACAAGACAGAGAAGAGAAGGTTGTGAGCCATCATCCATACAGACATAATCTATTGTAAAGTGATAGAGTATAGTTGTGTATTGAAAGATAGGACAGGTGGGTAGTGATATTACTGGGTTTGGTGGTGCAGTGTTAGATTGGTGGGTAGATTAGGAAGGGTGGGTTAGAATACCCAGGATACTGGGGGGAGAGATGGGAGAGGGACCAGGTGAACAAGGGATTTGTGGGTATGGGGTTGAAAGTGCAGGGGTGGGGATGCTCTTATGGCAATATAACAAGGGAGTGTTACTGGTTTAGGGTTTTGGGTGGAGGGGCATGCAGTATGGGGAGAAACTGGAGTAGGCTTCTGGGAAGTGTTTGAGTGTTGATCCTGTCATAATGTGTTGTGTATGTGGGTGGAGACCCATACGGTGAGTGGGAAGTTGATGGATCCCCTCTTTGGGAGGACTGATTCACCCAGAAACAGACAGGTGGGTGTCTCTTATGAGCAAGGGTGGATCCTATTAGGGGAGTACAATCAGTGTGTCAAGACCTCATTTTGCATGTAACTATGAATCTTGTCATCCAATGAGTCAAGACGGGGGTGTCATGTGCCCCAGGGGGATGGGGAGGGAGGAACAGAATAGATCAAATGGGGTTTTTAGTGGTCAGGAGAAATGTTTTTCATTACCTTACAGTGATGGACACAGGACATGGTAAATATCATGAAAAATTATTAAATTGTCCCTTCTAAAATATAAACTATACTGTAAACCATTGACAATGTTTAGTAGCTATGTTTCACTATGTATATAACAGTTGTAACAATGCTACCATCCACATACAAAAAGGTTTTAATATGGGGTGAGGAAAGGGGGAGGAGGTTGGGTGTATGAGAGTCTCTAGTATTCTGAGTGTGACTTTGCTGTGACCTAAAACTTCTTTGAAAATTAAATGAAAATTTGGGAGACACTGGGGAGTAAGAGGCGGAAGGTGCCATGGTACAGACTGGACACCCGATAATGCAGTGATAAAAGGAAAAATATTTTGAAAAAAAGAATTTTTAATTTTTTTTTGTTTTTTCCCATTTTTTTGAATATCCCAATCCTTTAATTTAATTTTTTTTAAGTTTCCATGTATTTTATCTTTTACATTGAAACTTATCATTATTTCATTTTCCTATTTTATTTGGCTATTATATGGGCTTCATCTTTAAGGAAAGTTTGGATCACAGAAGGGTTAAAACTGGGGCGGGAGAGAATCATTGGTGGGGGGTGTCAGGGATGGGGGTTTCATGGGAGGAAGTTCACCTGAATATACAGAAAAGATATATAAAATTGTTCAAATGATCAAGGGGTGGGGCATGGTCCCAGTGGGTGGAGAATCACTCAATAAGTGAGAGAATACTGAATTCCTAGCCTGGAGAGCTCTGTCACATTCTCCAAGGGAGCAGCAACAGTCCCCCAAGTGCAGGGACAGTGTCTGGCAAAGGAGGATGGTCCACTAATGGGTTCTTGTCATTGATGACTAGCCTTAGGAGTCTTTGCTCTTGTAATTGAAACTTAGCCTATTGTTATGGGTGTCTAAGGGTTGCCACCTGAGAGCCTCCTTGTTGCTCAAATGTGGCCTCTCTCTAAGCCAAACTCTGCATATGAATGCATTAAATTCCCCCCAGCGTGGGACATGACTCCCGGGGATGAGTCTCCCTGGCAATGAGGGATTACTACCAAATGCCAACTGGCAATATGACTGGAAAAAGATCTTGAATAAAACAGGGAAAAGGTAAAGACAAATGAGTTCATGTGTCTAAGAGACTTCAAAGAGTGTCGGGAGGTCATCCCTGAGGTAACGCTTATGTACACCTCAGTAGGATCTTATAGAACACGAAAGTATATATCACCCCACACAGAGGGGCTTTTGAGGGCTCTGGGGACACCCAGGTCCTATATAAGTGGGGATAGCTCCAGTGATTGATGTCTTATCAGTGGGCTCTACTTTGGAATCTGTGCTCCTGAGAGTGACAGAGTTGGACTCAAATAAGTCCTCCCTGCACATGGTCCATCATTCCCTTCTACTCAAACCTATATGTGGTGCTGGAGTTTGTAGGTGTACTTCCAGAGACTGGAGCTGTTGGTCTGCCCATGTGCCAGCTGTGCCTGGAATCTCGGTCAAGCTGCAACTCCTACTCTAGAGCCCAATGGTCTTACCCAAGACAACTGGTGAGGAGATGATGATGGACAACGGCCATCCCAGGTAATGGAGAGGGTCTGCAGCTGCAGGCAGGATAATCCCATCCACTGTATTCATGGGATATAAGCCCCCTCTCACTTGGAGGTAGAATGAATATCACCATCCCAGACTCCTCAGGATTGGGGGAAGAGCTATGGACTAGAGTGGAGTTACTGGTATTCTGCTGTAGACATATTGTGATTCAAGCAATATCACAATATTGGGGCAGGGAGAGGGAAAAGCAGTTGTAATACAGGGGCTTTTTCAGGACTTTGGAATTATCCTTAATGACATTACAATGACAGATATAGGAGATTTTATATCAGCATATAACACACAGAATGTGTGGGAGAGAGTGTGGTCTACAATGTGAACTATGGTCCATATTTAGTGGCAAAACCCCAGGATGTGTATATCCATTGCAGGTGATGTGCCACACTAATGAAAGATATTTATGTGGGAGGTTGTGGAAGATGTGGGAGGTGGGGAACATGGGTATCCCTGTAATATTTTTGTAACATTTATGTAATCTAAGCATCTTTTAAAATATTTTTAAAAATATGCTTCTTAGAAATTACAATATTGAGAAATTTTGTTGTAGGTTTGACTACTGATTTAAAACTTTTAATAGAATAAATTATATGATAAATTATAAATTATATTCTTTTTATTTTCTAAATTAATTTAAAATATCATTTTACTCTTTTGTCTTCCCTTGGCTTAGTTTGTTCTTAAACTTTTCTCTTACCTGGACTCTTTATGATTAATTTACACTTTTTAATTTAATTATGAACGCAGCTAGTGGTAAAGGCATATCTCTGAGTATACTACTTCCTACTTTTTACAAGTTTGCTATGAAGTGTCTCTATGGCTTTTTATAAAAAAATTATTGACTCATTTATTAATTCATTCCCATGTGCCACATGGCAAGCACTATGCTAGGTGCTTGGAATAAAATATAGAGCAAAAGTGAAGTTTCACCCTTACATTCTACATTTTATCCTTCCTACAGCATCATCTTTAGCACTGAAGTTTTGCCAGGCACTTCTGGTAGGAGTCGGAACCATCACCAGTGCTAATGAGCCAGCATCCCAGAGCCTCTGATAGTGTATTTTTAATTTTCTTTCAACACTTTGAATTTACATACTTCGACCTTCTGATTGCCATTGTTTCTTATAAGAAGTGAGGTTGTTAAGTGGAGGAGCTGTTGGTACTGTGAACTTTTGGTTGCCTGTTCCTTCCCTCATGTCTACTAGAATACTATCTGGAAAAGCTCAAAAAGAATTCATTACCATCCAGAGCATGTGAGGTTTGTTTTTCCATAATTGCCAATACCTTGTTTTATTTAACTTTCTAAATTTTGACAATCAGAGGGTAAAATATTGGTTTAACTTGTGATTATCTGAATAATAATGAGGGAGACCATCACTTTATGAAACTAGTCATTACAGTTTCCCTGAATATGAATAGCCTATGTGTATTCTTTGATCATTTTCCTACCATTTCCATATTATTTCCAAATATTGTTGTCAATATTTTGCGTTATGAGTTACACTTTTAGGGTCTTATTTAAGAAGTTCTTCACTAGCCAAGGCAGACAAAGATAAACTCTGAAATTTCTGCTAATATACCTATAATTTAGCTTTTACATTAGAATATTTAACTTGTCAGAAGTTTGTCTTTACATATGTAATGTAGGGAAGAACAATTATTTAAAATGTAGAGTTATTAATCTGAAACCATTAATTGAACAATTCAAATTTTATGAAATATATCTATATTTCATATTATATAAATGTAATATGCAAAGTTTTCCTTTGCTCATGTATCTGTTTTTGAGCTGTTTTGTTTCAGTTCCATTTGCCTCTTTCAGTACAATACTGCAATATTTCTTATTTCTATAATCTGTTGGTATAGTTTGTTTTATGTGAGGACAAGTTTATCCTCCTTGCTTTACTTTTTCAAAGTTGTTAGAGCTATCTATGACTTTTAACCTTTAAATATATTGGAGAAAATGCATTTACATTCTAAAAACATTGTGGAAATTTTGATACAAATTACATTGAAATGATTAACGGGAAGGAGTTTGGAATTGGCAAGTTCATTTTATCAATTGCACTATCCATAAAAAATGTAATCTCTTCAATTATGTGACTATTCCTTTTCCCTTTGAATAGATTTTGTTTCAACATATATGTTTTCTGCTTCTACTATCTGGTTTATCCCTGGATACCATTTTTTAAATTCTTATGAATGTTATTTTTCTTTTTGGTATGTTTTTGTAAGATGATCATGGATCTATCAGATTTGCTTAAATATTTTTCTGATTCTTAGGATTTGCTTACTGATACTATGAAATTTTCCGTGTAGAGGATAATATCATATGAAAATAGAAATTGTATTTCTTTTCATAACTTTTATTTGTTTTTATTATATAATTGTTTTGGCCAGGGTCTTCAGCTCTGCATTGAAAAATAACAATGATAATAAATATACTCAATTTGATCTAGTTTTTGAAAGACATGAGTTACTCTAAAGTGTTTCTATAGAGATTGTTTTTGTTTTAGGATTTTGAAATATATACTATTTCAAATAAGTTTTCCTCTGTTCCTATTTTTCTAAGACTTTTAATAATAAAATATATTGAAATATACCAGATGCTTTTCTGTGTCTATTTTAATAGTCATATAATTTATTAATTCAATAATATTTGGAATTGCATTAAGATATTTATTGATATAATACACTTGCATTTCTTAAGTAGATATAACCATTTATTTCAACATCCACTATCAAGTGAAAATATTCCAAATAAAATATTAGCAAATCAAATTAAAGTTCAAAGTGGAGGAGCATACAATTTTTATTTTTTCTTATTTTATGAATCAATATTATGCTACATAAATTATAAAGAAATAGGATAAACTGTGTAATCTATTGTTCAATTTTATCATATAAATTATATGTGACAGAGGTTAATTTTTATCTATAAATTTGAAAACCATTGTCTTTTAGACACTGCATGTGTGAGTTTGTATAAAATGACAGTGCGTCTCCATTGTGATTGTTTTGGGTGTGTTAGTTTATTAATATTTTCAAATATTTGCTGAATATTTTATTATTTTTGGCTTGTATATTTTGTCTACAGTTCTTTACCTTTAAATTTTATCTTTTTAATTTTTATATTCTTATTTTTTGCTTGAATAGTCTCACCAGATGTTTGTCTCTCCTATTAATCCACCTAAAAAATATTTTGTCCTGTTTATCTGGTCTCTAATGTTATTGCTTTTGATCAATATTGATGCCCTCTATTTAATTGTTTTCTTCTCTCATCTTCCTTCCTTCTTTTGGGTGACAGAGTTCCTCTTCTACTTTTTGAGTTGAAAGGTTTCCTGCTCATTTTTATTCATTTAATTTTTCTGACAAATATATTTACACTTATACATTTCCTTTTAAATGCTCCTTTAGTACACATTTCATGTGTACTTTTATTGAATTCCAATTCTAAGCATTTTTAAAATTTTTTCTTATAATGTCTTCTTTAATCCAATGGTTATATATTAGTGTGCAATTTACTGTACGGACATATGGCTTGTAAAAGCTCTACTTTCTTAGTGATTTCAACAAGGGGAGAACATATTCTGTATGAATCATTTATTTAGATTTGAGACCTTCTTTGCTATGCAGGATATAGTTATATTTTTCAATGTTACATATGCAGTCAAAAATATTCTTTTTATTGTATTTAAATTCACTGTCTATATGCGTTACTATGTATACACATATGCACATGCATACACTTGTTTAACTTTTATTTTCATAGGCTTGTTGATTTTTATTTCCATGTAGATTTATCAGTTTCCTAGAGGATATTTTAAAGATAGGAAGCAGGCAGTGAGGGTCTCTTCTGTATGGATCAGCCACTCTGCCAAAGGCAACAGCTTCTGCTGCCCAGAGGTCATAGGA
>JAQZBX010108659.1:0-10534 GCA_029593785.1 Cabassous unicinctus
GTTGTGTTTATCACCTTGCTAATTTAACTTTAACTTGCACAGAGATCAGAGACTTTCTTTAAAATAGTATCTGCATCACATTTAGCAAAAATAAAAATATCAAAATATTCTCATGAAATTTGGGAAGGGAGTGATGAGTTTGATATAAAAATAAAAAACAAATGTAGTCATAATTCACATTCATGGTTTTGGTCAGTTAGTAGTTGTTCTTTTTTTCCTCAAAAGCTAATATATTTTATGACAAATTATTAGGCTATATTCTAAAAGATTTCACTGTGAATATAAAAAATTTCACGTTGACTCAAATAAAAAGAATACTAGAGCAATAATAGGGATACAGCAAATGCATTTAGTGTCTCAAAGAAAAGTTGAAATTTTTCTTTGCCTAATTTTCATAGAATACAGTAGTTATTTTTGTTCTAAAAAGATTGTCTTTCAAGTCCAAATGTACATCTTCCAGTTTGTATTTAAACTTGCAAATCTAAATGGTATCCTAGAAAAATTGTTGATAGAAATATGAAACTCTCATTATTTAAAGTTTACTCATTCTGCACACTTCTATTTAGCACTTTTATTGTGCTAGCTACTGTGTGATTCAAACCTAAAGAGGTCTACTTGGGAGCAAAAGCTGTTACAGAAACAGGGAACAGAGGAATATGAGAAATAAGAAAGCCTATTTAAATAGAAGAAAATATATGAATTTGACACTGGCATGTTATTTTTAAGCAAAAGCAGTAGTAAATAAGACTGACAAGTTATTTAGGACCATATGTGTGAATATCCTTTAATGCCAGGATTGCATGTTTAAAGACTTCCTCACTGGCTAATAAGTAAAGCCCAAAATGAAAAGTAAATGATATGCTTTAGGAAAAACAGTGCTTCGTGATGGCACTGTTGTCAACAGATTGAAAGGTAGTGCAAGCTGGCAAATTGGGGAAACTTACTCTGAACATATATAAAAATAATTACTTTGAGGCAGTTAAGTTGGGTTGTAGTCAAGTAATAGAGAGAAGGGGCATATTTAAGAGATGGTTCATGAAAATCACAAACAGGACTTTAGAAATCTGTTATATATTTATATATAAAGGAGGGGAATAGGTTTATAGGATTACTGGAAGGTTTCAAACTTGTCTGTCATTAGTAAGAAAAACTGGTTAAGAAGAAAAATGAGATGTAATAGTCTGAGTGTCATTAGAATATTTGAAATAAAATCTTTCTGGAATGTGCATGTATCAAAGAACAAAGCCTGAGAGTTGGGAAATTTCCTGGAGTGTTCAAGAAAGAGCAAAAAAGCTAGAAACTGGAGGAAAGGGAGGAAGGAGAAAAGTAGCAGGAGATATTGCTAGAGATAAAAGGGGGCCTGATTGTTAGAAGTTCCCTCTTATGAGGTTTGCAATGATTAACAGGTAAAAAGACCATGAATCAATATCCCTGTGACATAAATTGAAGAAAGGCAGCCTCCAGTCATAACCCACATGACCAATTCAGCAAGCCATCACAACCCATCTCCTTCCAAGAATAAACAAAATGGAGCAGATAAGGGCCATCACCCCCTCCCTCTGGGTCCAAGCACCAACACTTCCCACATTGAAAGACTTCCTAGCTCACTACCCCCCTGGCCATTTGGCACCAGGCTATACTCAGTTTCCCTGCCTATTGATGTACTGTATAAAGTCATATCCACCACCTTCCACAGGTGGGCTGAAGTCTCTCTTCAGACCCCTGCCATGCTGGCGGGGCTGCTGAAGTTTATTTTCCAGATGCCCTCCATTGGGAGAGCTTACCAATAAACTTTCTGCCTGCAATCATCTGTCTCTGCTTCCCAGTGAGTGTCATTTTTCTCTAACATTTGGTGCCAAAAAACCCAGGTCTGGTATCACTGGGAGTGACTGACTGGTGAGGAATCTCCACCCTGCCACTGCTGAGAGAACCCATCCAACACCGGACACTGAAACATAGCTGGGTGAGTCAAGGATTTCTCTGCCAGAGGATTATGCTCTCTCTCTCCTTTTTCTGTTGTCTGAGACAACCCACTGAAAACTGAAAACCCTAGCACTAGGTCAGTATTCCTCACTGTCCCTGGGGGCCACATTGGGCAGTAGGCCTGCATCTTAATGGGAGGAGACCCCTCAGCTCTGGAGATGCCCAGCTCCCAGGAAAATCTCCTGTTTCCTTGGGTGATTTCTGCCTGATTCAGGGACACCTGTCTTACTCAGAATCTCTTCTGTTCTTTCCTTTCTAGATATCCTTAGTCTCCCCCATGCCAACTAAAATGGGAAATTCAACTTCAGGCCCCCAAAAAACCACACCTCTGGGTTGCCTTCTTCATAACCTTAAAACTCTAAACCTGGAAGGAGATATGAGACCTAAAGACTCGTTTTCTATCTGACCTCTGTGTGGCTGCAATATGAATTGGACAATGGAAGTCAATGGCTGGAAAATGGCACTTTTGATTTCCAAATTCTCTGAGACTTAGAGAATTTTTTCCAAATTCTCTGCGACTTAGAGAATTTCATCCAGCACACCAAGTGGTCAGAAATTCCTTATGTTCAGGCATTTTTTCCCTTCATAATCACCCCTCCCTTTGCCAATCCTGTTCCTCTTATCAGATCCTTCTTTTACACCAAAAACCCTTTCAGAAACTGTCCTTCTGCTCTCTTACACCACCTACAACCTCTGAAAATCTCAAATTCTATCTGGAAGACCAGGCTCCTCCCACACCTCCTCATACAGGTGCCAGGGCATTCTTACCTCCCCTCCCTATCCCTCCTTGCCTTCTGTACCCAGAAAAACCCTTCTTCCTACTCTGATCCCTCCAATCACACCCCTGCTCCACCACTGTATGCTTCATCAATGCCCCCCTGAGTTTACTTCTTCTTCCTATTTCCCCACACCTCCCCTTGAATCTGCTCCCTTCTCCCCACCTACCACCCACTCCCAACTCCCAGCTTTCCAACCTCCTTCCCCAGTTCTTCTCCTCCCTTTTCATAAAGTGGCCCAGGCAGAAAATATTATGCATGTTCACATCCCCTTCTCCCTCTCTGATCTCTCTCAAGTCAAACATCATCTCAGATCCTATTCCTATGATTCTTCTCATCTTATCAAAAATTTCAACACTCAACTGTCCCTAATAATCTTACTTAACAAACCCACAATTATGGTCTGTTTTGGGAGCTCATAGAGCGAGAACCTTAGGGGTATTAATCTGGAAGGATCTGGACAGTGAGGTGGATTGGTCAAGATAAAATTGTGAGTTTTTCACCAGCTGGAAATTGTGGAAGCTGACAGCTAAGCTCCACCATCAGGGCAAAGGGTTAGGGTGAGCCCCGACTCCCACCCACAACCCAGTGAGAGGGAGCATTCTCTGAGAGTGGGAGGGTTCTGGCAGAGGGTGCAGAGGGGTTTCTTTCCTGTGGGTTTGGCTGCCTGGACCCCCTTGCAGCTTTTGGGAGCACACCAGCTGGCTTGAAGTGGTGCTAGGCTGAGGGGAGATGTGAATCTCCTGAGGAAGCCTGATTTACCTAACTGACCTTAGATACAGAGGTTTGGCTTGGGAGGGGGTGGGGTCAGCCAATTTTATAGTTCTGCACTGAGTATCAGAGTTTCAGCTCCTCTGGGGGTGTCAGGCAGTGGGAAGTATTTGAAAAGTTTCCATGAGCCTATTTAGCATTCCTTTGGCAGAGGGAGTGGTCCAGAAGAGGCCTGCATTTGGGTCCCTTATTTCTCCAAAAAAATGGTTACTTAAAAATTTTTTTAAACTTAGTTTAATTGCTAAAATCTGCCTCAAAACCTGCAAAGAGAAGCCTTCTTTGTTTGATTGCTTGCTTGTGTGTTTGTTTGGTTTTTCTTTGTTTATTTTTTTCTTGCTTTTCTTTCCTCTTTCCTCACCCCCCCCCTTTTTTAAAATTAGGTGCTACTAGCTTGTTTCTTCTTTGCTGAGCTTATTCTTCCTTGATTTCCCATTCTCTGTGTATAGTGATTTTGTTGACCAATCCTATCTCTTTTCCTTCCTTCATCATTCTACATTCTGCTTTCTGTTGTGGTTCTTACATTCCACCTTTTTTCCTTAGTCCTCACCTTCATGGTGTCAATTTCTATCTTGTCTATGCCATTTTCTTTTTTTTTTATTAATAACTTTTTCCTTTCATGCCTTTCTTTACTCTTTCTCTCTCTCCTCATCATTCTGGCTTTTAAAAATCATTCTGTACAGTTTTCTCAATTTAGTTTCCCATTCCATTGTAGGTACTCCACTTTTTCCCCCTATTACTCTACACTGCCTATGTGAGTTAAATATTCATTTTACTAAGTCTGATATGGCCCCTCTTCTAACTTTTATCAATATTACAATGATCCTTTTTCCTTTCTTACGTCTTTTAATTCCTCTGGCCCTAATATTTTTCCATCAAGAGGAAATAGAAAAAAGCAAGGAAATAGAACAAGGATAACAAAGTGTCAAAGAGAAAATTTAGCACACACACAGAACCACCAGCTAAAGAATACTCTAGAGCAGAAAGAGAAGCTAATCAACTGGATAATCCCATCAAGATAAAATGATGACCAGAGGGCAACAAAAAATTACAAAACATACTGAGAAACAGGAAGACATGGACCACTCCAATGAACAAATTAGAAAGCAGGAAGAGATGCAGAACATTGAAGAACTAATCAAAGCTGTCCAAACAAATATCATGGACCAACTTAATGAAGTGAAGGAAGAGATTAAGGATGTTAAGAAGACACTTGGAGAACATACTGAAGAATTTGTAAACATACATAAAATGATAACAGATATGATGATGATCAATGGCACAATCTAAGAAATAAAAAAGGTGCTGGATTCACATAACAGCAGATTTGAACAGGCAGAAGAAAGAATTAGTGATGTGGAAGACAGTAAATCTGAAATCAAACAGAAGTAGAACAGATAGATTAAAAGGTAGAAAAAATCCATCAAGGACTTAGAGATTTAACTGACAACACAAAATGCACAACCATATGCAATATAGGCATCCCAGAAGGAGAAGAGAAGGGAAAGGGACCAGAAGCAGTGTTGAAGGAAATAGTGGCTGAAACCTTCCCAACCCTAATGAGGGAGATGGGTGTACATACCCAGGAAGCACAGCACATTCCAGCCAGTATAAATCCCACAGGGCTACTCCAAGACATATAATTATCAAACTGTCCAATGCTCAAGACAAAGAGAAAATACTCAAGGCAGCAAGAGAAAAGAGAACCATCACATATAAGGGAAGCACAATAAGATTAAGTGCTGATTTCTCATCTGAAACGATGGAGGCAAGAAGACAGTGGTATGACATAGTCAAAGTACTAAAAGAAAAAATTCCAGCCACAAATTCTCTATCCAGCAAAACTGGTATTCAAAAATGAAGGAGACTTCAAAATATTCACAGTTAAGCAGAAATTAAGAGAGCATGCCAATAAGAAATCACCACTTCAAGAACACTACAGGAAGTTCTACAGGTTGAAAGGAAAAAACAGGAGAGAGAGAGCTGGAGGAGAGTGTAAGAACAATTAAAATGACAAAAAGAGAAATAAAAACAACATATGACATACATAAACCCAAAGAAAATATGTAAGAGTTTTGTTGAGAGTAATAACACTGAATGTTAATGGATTAAACTCACCAGTGAAGAGACACAGATTGGTAGAATGGATAAGGAAATATGGTCCATCTATATGCTGTCTACAAGAAACCCACCTTAGACCCAGAGATTGAAGGAGGCTGAAAGTGAATGGCTGGAAAACAATATTACAAGCAAACAATAACCTAAAAAGGGCTGGAGTAGCTATCCTAATATCAGAAAATAGACTTTAAATGTAAAACTATTGTAAGAGACAAAGATGGACACTACATATTAGTAAAAGGGGTAATCTTTCATGAAGAAAGAACAATCATAAAAATTTATGCACCTAATCAGGTTTCCTCAAAATAAATGGGGCAAACTCTGGAAAAACTAGGTGGAGAAAAAAATGCCTCTACAATTACACTGGGGACTTTAATACACCATTATCACCATTAGACAGAACATCTCGACAGAGAATCAATAAAGAAACAAAGACACTGAATAATACATTAGAGTTCCTGGACCTAATAGATATATACAGAACACTGCATCCAAATTCAGCAGAATATACATTCTTCTTGAGTGTACATGGATCATACTCCAAATTAGACCACATGCAAAGCCACAGAACAACTCTCAATGAATTCAGAAAGATTGAGATTGAGATTATACAAAGTAATTTCTTTGACCACAATGTAATGAAATTGGAAATGACTAAGGGCCAGAGAACCAGATTAGGCACAAAGACATGGAAGTTAAACAATACACTCTTAGACAAGCAGTGGGTCAAGGAGGAAATCTCAAAAGAAATCAGTAAATACCTTGAAATGAATGAAAATGACAACACAACATATCAAAACCTATGGGATGCAGCTGAAGCTGTACTGAGAGGGAAATTCATAGCCACAAAGGCATATATTAAAAAAGAAGAAAGAGCCAAAATTGAAGACATAACTGCACACCTGGAGTAATTGGAAAAACAACAACAATCTAACCCTAAAGGAAGTAGAAAGAAGGAAATAACAAAGGTTAGAGCAGAACTAAATGAAACAGAAAATAAGAAAACACTAGAAAAAATTAAAAAAACCAAAAGCTGGTTCTTCAAGAAGATGAATAAATTTGACAAACCCTTAGTGAGACTAACAAAGAAAGAGAGCAGATGCAAATACAAAAAATAAGGAATGAAGAAGGGGATATCAGTACTGATCCTACAGAAATAAAGAGTATCATAAGAGGACACTTTGAAAAATTATATGCCAATAAGAATGATATTTTAGAGGAAATGGACAAATTCCTAGAACCTCACAAGCAGCCTACATTGATGAACTCAACAGTCCAATTACAAGTAAAGCGATAGACTCAGTCATCAAATACCTCCCACCTAAGAGGATCCCAGGACCAGATAGCTTCAGAGCTGAATTCTACCAGACATCCCAGAAAGAGCTAATGCCAATCCTGCTTAAGCTCTTCCAAAAAACAGAAGTAGAAGGAACATTGCCTGACTCATTCTATGATGCCAACATTAATCTAATACCAAAGCTAAACAAAGATATGACAAGAAAGGAAAATTACAGACCAATTTCTCTAATGAACTAGATTCTAAAATCCTCAGCAAAATACTTATCAATTGCATTCAACAAGATAGCAAAAGAATTATATACCATGACCAAGTGGGTTTCATCCTGGGTATGGAAGTATGTGTCAACATAAGAAAACCAATCAATGTAACACACAACATAAACAGATTGAAACAAAAAAATCACATGATCATCTCTATAGATGCTGAAAAAGCATTTGACAAAATACAGCACCCTTTCCTGAAAAAAACACTGCAAAAGATAGGAATAGAAGGAAACTTTCTGAACATGATAAAGGATATATATGAAAAACCCAAAGCTAACATCATCTTCAATGGTGAAATCCAAAAAGCCTTCCCTCTGAGATTGGGAACAAGACAAGGATGCTCACTATCACCACTCCTATGTAACATTGTCTTAAAAGTACTTGCTCAATCACTGAGGCAAGAAAAAGGTGTAAAAGGCATCTAAATTGGAAAAGAAGAAAAAATTTCATTATTTGCAGAGGACATGATCCTATACATAGAAAGCCCTGAGAAATCTACAAGAAAGCTTCTACAACTTATAAAGTTCAGTAATATTGCAGGCTATAAGATCAATGCTCAAAAATCAGTAGCATTTCTGCACACCAATAATGAGTAACCTGAGGAGGAAATCAAGAAAAAAATACCATTTACAATAGTAACTAAAAGAATCAAATAACTAGGAATTAATTTAAAGATGTAAAGGAATTATATATAGAAATCTGCACAACAATGTTAAAGGAAATCAAAGAAAACTTAAATAAATGGAAGAATATACCCTGTTCATGGATAGGAATATTCATCAAGATGTCTATCCTACTCAAACTAATCTACAGATTTAATGCAACCCCAATAAAAATCAAAATTCTATTTTTTTTAAGGAATTAAAAAAACTAACTATAAAATTTAATTGGAAGGGTAAGAGGCCCCAAATCACCAAAGATACATTGGAAAAGAAAAATGAAGTTGGAGGTATCACACTACCTCATTTTAAAACATACTACAAAGCTACAGTGGTCAAAACTGCGTAGTATTGGCACGAGGATAGACATATTGACCAATGGAACCAAATTGAGAGTTCTGATATAGATCCTCTCATATACAGTCATCTCATATTTGACAAGGCCACCAAGCCCTCTCAGTTGGGAGAGAATGGCCTCTTCAACAAGTGGTGCTTGGAGAACTGGATATCCATATCCAAAAGAATGAGATAGGAACACCATCTCACACCATACACCAAAATCAACTCAAGATGGATCAAAGATCTAAATATAAGAGCCCAAACCATAAAGACCTTGGAAAATAAAGTAGGAAAGCATCTACAGGACCTTGTAATAGGAAATGGTTTGATGAACTTCACACCCAAAGCATGAGCAGCTAAAGAAAAAATAGATCAATGGGATCTCCTGAAAATTAAAAACTTCTGCACCTCAAAGGATATTATCAAGGAAATAAAAAGGCAGCCTACCCAATGGGAGAAAATATTTGGCAACCATATATCTGAAAGAAGCATACTATCTTGCCTATATAAAGAAATCCTACACCTCAAAAGTAAAAAGACAAGCAACCCATTTTAAAAAAATGTGCAAGTGAGCTGAAAAGACACTTCTCCAAGGAAGAAATACAAATGGCTAAAAAGCACATGAATAATTGCTCAACATCACTAGCTATTAGGGAAATGCAAATGAAAACTACAATGAGATATGATCTTACACCCATTAGAATGGTGGCTATTAAAACCACTTTAAGTGTTGGAAAGGATGTAGAGGAATGGGTCATCCACTGCTGGTGGGATTGTGGAATGGTCCAGCCACTGTGGAGGACAGTTTGGCAGTTCCTCAAAAAACTAACTATAGATCATTCATATAATACAGTGATTCCACTGCTGGGTATATACCCAGAAGAATTGAAAACAAAGACACAAACACATATATGAACACCAATGTTCATAATGGCATTGCTCATTATTGCCAAAGGTTGGAATCAACTCCATTGCCCATCAATAGATGAATGGATAAACAAAAGGTGATACATACATACAATGGAATATTACTCAGCTGTAAGAAGGAATAAAGTGCTAACACATGGAATAACATGGATGAATCTTGAAAACCTTATGTTGAGTGAAGCAAGCCAGGCATTGAAGGATGAACAGTACATGACCTCACTGATATGAATTGAGGAAAGTGAGCAGGTTCTGAGAACCATTGTCTGAAAGATAAGTGTACAAGAGAGAGAAAGAGAAGAGAAAGTTGTGAGCCATCACCCATACGGACATAATCTATGGTAAAGTGATAGAGTTGCATATTGAAGGGATAGGACAGGTGGGGAGTGATATTACTGGGTTTGTTGGTGCAGGGTTGAAAGGTGGGTATATTAGGAAGGGTGGGTTAGAATACCCATGATACTGGTGGGAGAGATGGGAAAGGGAACAGGTGAACATGGGATTTGTGGATATGAGGTATAAAGTGCAGGGTGGGAATGCTCTTAAGGCAATATGACAAGGGAGTGCCACCAGTTTAGGGTGTTGGTTGGGGGTCATTCGGGACAGGGTGCATCTGGAGCTGGGTTCTAGGGAGTGTGTGAGTGTTCATCCTATCATAATGTGTTGTATCAGTGGGTGGAGACCCACACAATGAGCAGGAAGGGGATGGACTCCCACTTTTGGGAGGACAGATTCACCCAGAAACAGACAGGTGGGCATCTCTTATGAGCAAGGGTGGTTCCTAATAGGGAAGGACAAACCAGCATGTCAAGACCTCTTGCTGCATGTAACTATGAATCTTGTCATCCAATGAGTCAAGCCAGGACCTTGTCATGGGCCCCAGGGTGATGGGGAGGAAGGAACAGAATAGACCAAACAAGGGGTATTTAGTGGTCAGGGGAAATGTTTTTCATTACCTTACAGTGATGGACACGACATGGTAAACTTCATAAAAAATTATTAAATTGTACAGTCTTAAATGTAAACCATACTGTAAACCATTGACAATGTTTGCTAGCTATGTTTCACTATCTGTATAACAGTAATAACAATGCTACCACCCACATGCATAAAGGTTTCAACATGGGGTGAGCAAAAGGGGGAGGAGGTTCGGTATATGATAGTCTCTTGTATTATGTGTGTGACTTTACTGTGACCTAAAACTTCTCTGAAAATTAAATGAAAAATTGGGAGACACTGGGGAGTGAGATGGGGAAGGTGCCATGATACAGACTGGACACCCGGTATTGCAGTGATAAAAGGTAAAATGTCAAAAAATATATATATTTTTATTTTTTTGTCTTTTCCCATTTTTTAAATATCCCAATCATTTAATTTAATTTAATTTTTAGTGTTTTTTTTTTT
>JAQZBX010108660.1:0-10533 GCA_029593785.1 Cabassous unicinctus
CTCAGTGGTTGAGGGCTGGCTTCCCACATATGAGGTCCCAGGTTCAATCTCTGGCCCCTGGTACCTCAAAAAAAAAAAAAAAAAAAAAAAAGCCAGAAAACTTCCAAGATTTAACAAAAGACATCAATATGCAAATTCAAGAATCCTCTCCGCACCAAACAGGATAAACTCAAATTGTCACACAGACACACAGTAGTCAAATTGTCAAATGCCAAGGACAAGGAGAGAGTTACGAAAGCTTTAAGAGAAAAGTGAAAAGCAACGTGTTATAACAAGGGAGACCCAATAAGATTAGGTGCCTAATCAGAAACCTTGAAGGCAGGAAAGCAATGGGATGAAACATTTAAAGTGCTGAAAGAAAACAACTGCCAACTAAGAATTTTATATCTGGTGAGACTGTCTTTCAAAAATGAGGGAGAGATCAAGACATTCCCAGATAAACAAAAGCTGAGGGAGTTCATTAACGCTAGACCTGCCCTATGAGCAATGCTAAAAGGAGTTCTTCACACTGAAAGAAAAGGACACTAGACAGTGGATCAAAGCAGCATAAAGAAATAAAGACCTCTGGCAAAGGTAACCATATGGGTAATCATAAATGTCAGTACTACTGTATTTTTTAGTGTGTAAATCAATTTTTTTCTTTTAACTTCTTACAGGTTCTCAAATGCAAATGCATAAAAAGTAATGATAAATCTATGGTTTGGGAAACACAATGTATAAATATATAATTGGTAACAAGTACAACAAAAAGGTGGGGAGATAGAGAGGTATAGGAACCATATTTGTATAATCTTTTGAAGTTAAGTTGATAGTAAATCAAATGTGATTGTTATACATTTAGGATGTTAAATTTTAGTCCCATGATAACCACAAAGAAAATTTATGAAAAACATTCAGAAAGAAGTGAGAAGGGACTCAAAATGGTCAACTACATGCAAAACAACAACAAATAAATATGAAAGTAGGCATTAACACAAGAATTAAGGCTGAAAAAGGTGTAAGACTTACAAGGACCAAATAGCAAAATGGCAGAAGAAAGTCCTGCATTATCAGTAGTTACTTTAAATGTAAATGGATTAGAATCTCTAGTCAAAAGGCAGAGATTGGCAGAATGGATAAAAAAGCATGACACAACTCACCTTAAATTCAAAAACACAAGTAGGTTGAAAGCGAAAGGATAGGGGAAAAATACAACATATAGCACTGGCGTAGCTCTACAGACTAAGTAAAAAACTGTTATGAGGCAAAACATATTATATTGATAAAGGAGTCAATTCAACAAGAAAACATTACAATTATAAATATATGTACACCTAACAGCAGAGCTCTGAAATATATGAAACAATTATTGACAGATTTGAAGGGAGAAATAAGATGGTTCCACATTAATAGTATGAGACTTCAATACTACTTTCAATAATGGGTAGAACATCTAGACAGGGGATTGATGTGGGAATAGAAGACTTGAACGATACTCTAAACCAATTAGACCTAACAGATATTTAGAACACTTCACTCAACAGCAGCATAATACAAATTCTTGAGTGCACATGCATCATTCTCCAGGGTAGACCTTATGTTAGGTCACAAACAAGAAAATAAATTTAAAATTATTGAAATCATACAATGTATGTTCTCTGATCACAATGGAATGAAACTAGAAATCAATAACAGAGGGAGAACTGGAAAAGTCACAATTTATGGAAATTAAACAACACACAAACAACCATCAGTCAAAGATGAAATCACAAGAGAAATTAGGAAATATCTTGAGGCAAATGAAAATGAAAACTCAACATACCAAAACTTATGGGATGCAGCAAAGGAAAGGTTAAGAGGGAAACTTATTGCTCTAAATTCTTTCATTAAAAAAGAAGAAAGATCTCAAATCAGAGACCTAACTTTACAACTGGAGGATCTAGAAAAAGAAGAGCAAACTAACCCCACAGCAAGTAGAAGGAAGGAAATAACAAAGATGAGAACAGTGACAAAGGAAATAGAGATTCAACAAAACCAAAAGTTGGTTCTTTGAAGAGGTTAAAAAAAAAAAAAATCAACAAACCTTTAGCTAGATTAACAAAGAAAAAAGAGAAAGGAAGCAAATAACTAAAATCAGAAATGAAAAGGGGGTGTTCCTACCAACTCCACAGAAATAAAAAGGAACAACTGTACACCAACAAATTAGATAACCTAGATGAAATGGACAAATTCCTAGAAACACACAAACTACCTCACTGACTCAGAAGAAATAAAAGATCACTACAGAGCAATAGAAAGTAAAGAGATTGAATCAGTAATCAGAAACTTCCCAACAAAGAAAATCCCAGGACCAGACGGCTTCACTGGTGAATTATATAAAAAATTCCAAGAAGAATTAACACCAATCCTGCCCAACTTCTTCCAAAAAATTGAAGAGAAGGGAACACTCCCTAACTCATTCTATGAATCTAATATCACCTTCATACCAAAACTGTTTAAAGATATCACAAGAAAAGAAAATTACAGACCAATATCCCTTATGAATATAGACACAAAAATCCTCAAGAAAATACAAACAAACCGAATTCAACAGCACATTAAAAGAATTATACACCATGATCAAGTGGGATTTATCCCAGGTAGGCCAAGGTGGTTCAACATAAGAAAATCAATTAATGTAATACACCATGTTAACAGAATGAAGGGGAAAAAAAACTGCATGATCATCTCAATTGACACAGAAAAGGTACTTGATAAAATCTAGCCCCTGCTGGATAAAAGTGCTTAGACCACCAGGAACAGAAGGGAACTTCCTCAACATGATAAAGGGCATAGACACAAAATCCACAGCTAATATCATACTCAATGGTAAAAGACTTAAAACTTTCCCCAAAAGACCAGGAACAAGATAAGGATGCCCACTGTCATCACTGCTATTCAATATTGTACTGAAGTTCTACCCAGAGCAATTAGGAAAGAAAAAGAAATAAAAGACATCCATATTAGAAAGGAAGAAGTAAAAGTTTCTCTGCCGATGACTTGATCCTATAATAGAAAACCCTGAAAAATCTACAACAAAAATACTAGAACTAATAAACAAATTTAGCAAAGTGGTGGGGTACAAAAATCAACCTGCGAAAATAAGTAGTGTTTCTGTACACTAGCAATGAAAAATATGGAGAGGAAATCAAGGGAAAAAATCCATTTACAGTAGCAACTAAAAGAATCAAATATCTAGGAATAAATTTAAGCAAGAATGTAAAGGACTTATACACAAAAAACTAAAAAACACTACTAAAGGAAATCAGAGAAGACTTAATATACGGAAAGATGTTCTATGTTCATGGATTGGAAAACTAAATATTGTTAAGATGTCAATTCTACCCAAAGTGATCTACAGATTCAATGCAATCCCAAAATTTCAACAGCCTTCTTTGCAGAAATGGAAAAGCAAATCATCAAATTTCTATGGAAGGGTAACCTCCCCAAATAGAAAATCTTATTTCAAAGCTACAGTAATCAAAACAGGGTAATACTGGCACAAGAACAGACATATAGACCAATGGAACAGAACTGAGAATTCAGAAATAAACCTTCACATCCACAGCCAAATGATTTTCAACAAGGGTGCCAAGCCAACTCAACAGTGAAAAACTAATCTCTTCAACAAATGGTGCTGGGAATACTGGATATCCATGTGCAAAAGAATGAAGGTGGACCCCTGCGTCTCACCATATAAAAAAAATAATACAATATGGATCAAAGACCTAAAAAGAAGATGCAGAACTAAAAAACTCCTAGAAGAAAACACAGGGAAATATCTTCAGGACATTGAGTTAGGCAATGGTTTCTTAGACTTTACATCAAAAGCACGAGTAACAAAAGGAAAAATAAATGGGACTTCATCAAAATTAGGAACTTTTGTGTATCAAAGAACTTCATCATGAAAGTGAAAACACAACCCACAGAATGGGAGAAAATTTTTGGCAACTGTATATCTGATAAGGGTTTAATTTCCAGAATATATAAAGAAATCCTACAACTCTACAACAAAAAGACAAATAATCCAAAAGACATGAATAGACATTTCTCCAGGGAAGATATAAAAATGGCCAAAAAAGCACATGAAAAGATGCTCAACATCATTAGCCATTGGGGAAATGAAAATTAAAACCACAATTAAATACCACCTCACATCTACCAGAATGGTGACTATTTTAAAAAAAACAAAACAAAACAGAAAATAACAAGCATTGGAGAGGATGTAGACAAACAGGAACACTCATTCGGTGTTGATGGCAGTGGAAGCCACAGTGGAAAACAGTTTGGCTGTTCCTCAAAAAGTGAAGTATAGAATTACCATATGACCTGGCAATCCCACTACTAGGTATATGCCCAAATGAACTGAAAGCAATAACTTGGACAGGTATTTGCACACAGATGTTCCTAAGGGCATTATTCACAATAGCCAAAAGATGGAAGCAACCTAAGTGTCCATCAAAAGATGAACAGATAATCAAAATGTGGTATATACATACAATGTAATATTATTCATCCATAAAAAGGGATGAAGTTCGGACACATGCGACAACATGGACGAACCTGGAAGACATCATGTTGAGTGAAATAACCCAGACACAAAAGGACAAATATTTTATAATATCTCTGATATAAATAATCAGAATAAGCAAATTCATAGAATCAGAAACTAGAATACAGGTTACCAGGGGCTGAGGTGGAGGTAGGAAACGGGGAATTAATGCTTAATGAATATAGAATTTTGGTAATGGATGGCAGTGAAGGTAGCACAACATTGTGAATGTAATTAACACTGCTGAAATATATATTTGAATGTGGTTAAAGGAGAAATTTTAGGTTGTATATGTCATTAGAATAAAAATTTTTAAAAAACCACATAGGACTGTATAACACAGTGAACCTTAATATGAACTATGGACTATAGTTAATAGTACAATTATAGTAATACCCTTTTATCAATTGTGACAAATGTACTACATTTATGCAAAGTGGAATAATAGAGGGGTATATGGGGACTCTGGATATGCTGCATGATTTTTCCGTAAACCTGCAACTTCTCTAATAAAAGAAAATTATTTAAAAAAATAATGCTGGTATGAACATTCTCGTAGATGCCTTTTGGAAAGCATATGTACGTATTTGTTGGGTGTAAAACTAGGAGTGGAATTGGAGTCATAGGATATGTGTATGTTCAGTACAGTTACTGCCAAATGGTTTCCCAAAGTGGCTGTACCAATTTTTGCTCCTGCCAGCGGAGTATGAGAGCTCTGGTTACATCCCTGTCAACACTTATTGTATTTTGTCTTTTTCATTTTAGCCATTCTGGTATTGTATTATGGTTTTAATGTGCATTTCACAGGGAACATTTTAAAGCTGAAATCACTTTATGGGCAAGTTAAAAAAAATAAAACAATCTATCAAAAGCAAACCTTCAGAGCCTACTATACAAGTTTTAAAAAAAATTACCTCATCCTTTCCCAACTATTTAACCTCCTCAAGGAAACTATCTAAATACTATCAATATTCATCTCGGCAGACCTGTCAGAGTGTTAGTGGTCTAGAAGGGGTGCTCTTGGGTGAAGGACAACAGTTCTCCGCCTCTTCCCTCAAGTCCTGCCACACTTCATCTCAATTCTGTGGTAAAAAGCCTCTTGAGGTCTGATCCATTCAGGCAAGCTAAAAAGGTCTGAAAGTTCTGAGCTGTACCTGTGGTAACCAAAGCCCACTGGGATTTTCTGGGACAGTCCTGACTGCTCTATTTTGTGCCACTGTCTCCAAAAAATAAAAAAAGTTATACCATGTTAATGTCTTCTATTTTTATTCTTAGGACTGGGCCTCATAAGTGTAGCAGGTGCTCCAACATTGGTTGGTTGTTCAATGAATGAATGAACCAAGGCTAAACTCAACAGAGTAAGTTCTGTGGTAAGATACACAAGTCTGTTGTTTTAAGTTTCCTTCGGGCTGGAATGGGTCTTATTCATCTCCACACCTGTAGCGTCCAGCACAGGTCTAGCAGTGAGTGACCGCTGGCTGAATTTAATGGAACTTTAGGCAGGGCAGCCATGTACAGTGGAACAGGTTGTTCACTGCAGTAGGGCACTTGGCTGGAGGGTGGGGAAGGTGAAAATCCAGTCCATGCTCTGCTCACCAAGGAGTGGCCCCACAGGGCTATGGCTCCCCAGAGGGGGCATCTTTTTCCATTTCCCACAAAGCACTGCCTGGGCTAGCATAGCTCGTCCCAGGACCACTTAGAGTGGCCCTGGAAGGGATGCAAATCTCTACAATGGCCTCAGAACCAACCCAGGATGCCTGTCAATCAGTACTCCTGCAAGTCAGTCTGAGTCTTTTGGCTTTCTTGGCATTGTTTGTTTGCTAAGCAGTAATCCCAAAGCTTCCAGTTCTACATTTCTTTGTGAATGATTTTTTTCTTTTTCAGTCCCCAGCGCTCACCCTGATCTTAATCTACACCAATAATTTAGATCAGTGGTTCTAAGGCCCTACATCAGCTGTCCCCTATATACCTCCCTGATCTCATGTTCTCCATCAAACACTCTTTCTCACCACCCTCCAGTTATAGTGGCCTTACTGATACTGGGCACACCAAGCTTATTCCTGCCTCAGGGCCTTTGCACCTGCTGCTCCCTTTATGTAGAACATGCTGCCCTCAGAGCTTGGCATGGCAGGCTCCATAGTATCATTTAGGTTTGAGTGCAAATCTTTATCGGTCTAGGTAAAGTATCCCCATCTCTATAATCCCCTACACTAAAAAGCATTCCATTTTCTCTGAAGCACTCTCTATGATCTCAAATTGTTTATTTGTTTATTGCATGCCCCTCCCACCTCCACTAGATTGTAGACTTTAGAGCAGGAACCCCTGGCACCTGCAACACAGCACAGCACTTAGTAGGTTTTTTGGGGAGAATGCTTCTTTCCCACTCCAGGGGTTTCCATGTGGAGGGGCCTCCGTTAGAGTTGTGCCTCTTGCCCCATTTGGTCTGCATTTCTCATGTGGATGGTGCTAATCTGTCAAAATAATTTAAACCCTGGGGGCTTTCCTCTTGTTTTTTTCCTTCTCTGCTTCAGATTGTGTGAGGCAGTAATTCTGGAAATGTCTCCACTCTGCAAACCCAAATGTTTCTTTGGGAGGACTGTTCCAAGGTCTAGCCTGGGTGCCAAGGGGTATCCGGAGAGAGTGTGGGCAAGCTCATTTGGCTGCACACCTAAGGCATACCAGTAATAAAGTTTAACTTTTGATCTCCAGCATTTGACTCTTTTGTTTATCTTCCTCTGCTTTAGAACTCAGTCAGGGAAGGAAAGTGCCTTTTATTGGGCTTTCTAAAACCCCAACAATAAATGCTCAATAAATATTGATTGAATGGAATGAAGGAAAGTCCATTTTTAAAAGCCTCACCTATGAGTCTGATGTGCCCCCAAGTTTAGAAACTACTGATTAAAACCCAGCTCAGCCAGATGAGGATGGAATATAGAACCGCAGGGGGGAGACAGATGATCTCTAAAATGAGTGAAATAGTTTATAATAAACAAAACGCACAAGCATAAAATTAATGACAGCGCTCAAATCACTGAACTTACTCAGAAAGTCTTTAGGTTTCCATTTTTCTTTGATGAATATGATTCCTATGATGGCACTAGCTGTAAAAAAAAAAAAAAAAGCAGCACAGGAAAAAAGAATGAAGTTGCCATCAATCAAAGGAGGTCCTTCTGCCCCCTGCCCTTCAGGTTGGTCCATTTTGCACTGGTACTTCCTAAACTCTCACTCAAGCTCCCAATAGCTCAGTTCGCTCTGTTATTCCATCTCGGAAAGGGTGGCTCTTCTCAGAGTCTTCCCAATAGGTTCCTACAAGGCCAGGAGCACTGCATGTTGAGTACCTGCTGTGCAACAGGCATATTGGCATGTCCACCCTTTGAGGTGGGTGCTATTATTATTCCAGTTTGACAAGTGGGGACACTGGGGCTAAGAGGCATGACAGACCCACCCAAGATCACCCAGCTGGTAAGGGAAGATGCGATGAACTAGGACTGTCAAATGCTAAGGCTCTTGCCCCTTCCACAGCAACGCCTCCCTCTGACATTCCCTCTGGTTCCCTCCTCTTCCTGACTCATCTACACTTACAGGTGTACACAAACTCCCCTGTGACTACCCTAAGGGATGGGGCTGGTGTTCACTGGGGACAGGGCTTTGGAGGGGAAATAGCCCTGGATTAAACTCCCAGTTCTGGCTCCCTCGCTGTGTGTTCTTGGGCAACTCACTTCATCTGTGTCTGGTTTCTGAGATGGCGTGCTGGATCCAGCTGGTACCAGCAACCTGATTGTTAAATATTCAAGAAACCAGGGTAGCCTGAAATTGGCCACAGAAGGAGTATTTACACCCTGCAAATTGGCAAATGTTACAAGTCAAATCTTCCTTTCCTTCTTTTCCTCTTTTTCTCTCCTTTCTTTCTCTCCCTACCCCCACCTTTCTTTTTTTTTGGAAAGCCAGTTTATCAGCACACCACTGAAAATACCTACCTCTCTGAGTTATAGGGGTGATTAAATGAGAAATATTTGTAAATCTGGCATAGAATAAACGCTCCTAATAACAGTTCAGTTATTATTATTGTTAAAGTACCTGGAACAATGACTAATAAGTAATATGTACCCAATCAATGGTAGTTATCATTTTTAATCTCGTTTACGCTGGGTGATTTCAGAAGCTCTAAAAGCCCGGAACTCCCAGTGGCTGCTATCTGAAGTTCCACTATTACATTTCAGCCTTCTTTTTAAGATGATTATTTGATCCTTATTGAAGTGTAAGGACCAATATTTTAAGGACTTAGTCACTCAGTGACTTAGTCCTTAATTTGAATATGGGTTCTGAGACCCCTTTGGAGATACGAGCAGTGGGCAGAACAGAGATATAAAGATACAAATTGACATATCTGTAAGGGCTGGGCAGCAACAAAATGTGAAGAGTGGACCAGATGTAGGACAACAGGGAAAGGTGGGGACTATGGAAAACTAGTTGCTTCTGCTAAAGCCATCCAAATTACATTAAAAAAAAAAAAATTTAGTGGGAAAACACACAGCATATCTGAGGACCTCTTCTACCTCTTCTGCCAGATTACCAACATTGGTAAAGAAAAAGAGGGTCTTATAATAAGATCAGGGAAAGCAAATAGTTTTCTACTCCTTTGCCAATTCCAGGCTGATTGGTAGTAGCTGTCGGAAGCTCTGAGAATTCCGAACCCCCATCTAGGTTTGCAGGGAAGGAGTGCTAGGATTGACTAATGATGTCTACCCTGGGTACAAGAGGGGGCACATTGTCATCACACACATGCCATGCACTTGCCATCCCTGGTGTAGAAGAGGGTCCTCAACTCAAGGAGGAAGAAGACCCTAAATATTACTTTTTCCTTAAAGAGCAGAAAAGAGCTTCTAGGTGGTGGTGTCCTTCCCAGCAAGACAGAAAGGAAGGGAAACATTTCAAAGCAAGCTCATTGTCTTAGCTTCTCTGTATAAAAAGCTATTGTTCACTAACCTACTAACATCTTTAATTTAAGAAGAACTTTTTTCATGCTATTTGTGACCTAAAGCTCCTTTGTCTTTTCAAATGCTCTGAAAGATCGGTTCAGTGACTTCAGAAGTCAGAGAACAATGGCAAATGACAAAGGTAATGGTGATTTAAAAATGATATCAGTTGATGTAAAAAGATTAGAGAGTAATCTGAACATGTAGTTCTTAGGGGTATGAGATAACTAAACCCTTTAAAAGCTTGGTTTTTCTTGATGGTATTAAGATGAATGGTTTAAGGTTCATCTTCCTTCTGCACCAGAAATAAAAAATGATTCTGATAAACTTTCTTAGATTCTGGAGTCAGACAGCCCAGTTTATAACCCAGACCTGCCACTTTCTAGTTGTGTGTCTTTAGATAAGTAATTTCACCTCTCTGTGCCTCAGTTTCCTCATCTGTAAAATGAGGCTGGATAATAATACTACCTCCCTCATAATGCTGCAAGGAGAATGAGATGAATTAATCTCCATAAAGTGCTTAGAACAGGCCTGGCATGTATGAAGCCCTTTGTAAATAGGAGCTGCTATTATCAAAGCAAGAGCTCGTTTGTTTAATGAGTATCTCTGACCCTGGCAGTAGCACCCTGGTCACACGGTGGCTGAGTCCCAGGGGTGGGGTGGGGCTGGGCGCTGACCTTACCTATCACGGAGACTGCGCTGAGAGGCACGATGAGTGAGAGCGGAGCGAAGGCGTAGGAGGCGAACACGCCGAGCTCGCCCAGAAGCATCAGGAACAGGCCCAGCCACCATGTCTTGGTCTTGAAATAGGCCCGGGGATCCTTGGAGCCTGCCAGGCGGATGTGGCAGTACTTCTAGGAGATCCAAGAGTATGATTTGCCCGAAAGGTTGGGAAACAATACTACGATGCACATATCCTGACTCTACCCTCCCCACTTTTAAAAAATAATTTGGGAAAATTGGTCAAATTTTTTTTGGAGTATTTAC